>OW569404.1:49821529-50074029 GCA_937654795.1 Cistogaster globosa | reverse complement strand
GCCTTGCTGAGTACGACGGAAGATTAAATCCATAACCACGAAATAGAGTTCTTAAACAGAACAAAAGAAATTGTTTTTGAAGTGATTCTATACAGTCAATGTGAACGTTAAAAATTGGGTCCTATACAACAGATCCATACTCTAAAATAGGTCTTACAAGAGAAGTATATAATTTTTTCGTTATATTTGTGTCAGTAAACTCTTTTGCCCACATTTTAATAAAAGCCAATACACCACGAGCTTTGTTTACCATCATAGTAATATGTATCCGAAAATCTAACGTACGATCGAGAATGATACCAAGATCTAAAAATTCAGTAACTGATTCCAATAAACATCCATCAAGTGTATATGTAGAGTAGAAATAAAATTCCGTGAGAAACACATATGCTTACACTTCTTTAAGTTTAAGTTTATTAAGTTGATTTTGCACCAATCATAAAACCTGTTTAAATCTTGTTGCAAGAAGAATCCATCTGCTGACAATTTGTAACTTTAAAAAATCTTTACATCATCTGCATAAATTAAAACATTGCAAAACTAAATTGAACACTGTAAATCATTTATGAAAATGGAAAATAACGTAGGGTCATGGTGGCTTTCTCGAGGGACTCCAGAGCTTACAACGATTATTTTAGAGAATGTATTATTAAAATCAACTGTTTGCGTTCTGCTAATTAAATAATATTTTATCCATTTTAAAGTGTTTTGTGTAAAGCCCATTAAGTATAATTTCTTAAGAAGAAGGTTGTGGTTAACTTTAGCCAAAGCTTTGCTGAAGTCTGTATAATTAACATCTGTCGTTTGACCGTCATTAAATTCATGATCTATTAAAGTTGCTAGTTGTTTGTGACTGTTGAGCAACCTTTCCTGAAACCATGCTGAAGCGGTGACAGCAATGACTGCATTCTAAAGCTAAGAAATATGACATACACTTTTCAAAAAGCTTTAGTATTGCACTTAACTTTGCAATGCCTCTGTAGTTCATAACGTTTGTCTTGTTTCCTGATTTAGATAATGGAATAATGTAGGAACATTTCCAAAATCGAGGAAAGTTACCATATTTTAGCGAGATATTGAACATGATTGATAATGGTGTGGATAAGGCAAAGGCGCAATTGGTTAGGACGCAAGCTGGAATCCCATTAGGTCCGCTATATACGGATGGACTTATAGTTTTTATGCAGTCAACAATCTGAGAAGTGAAAACAGGTGGAAATGATATTGGTTGAGATTCAACTATTTAAAATGGATATCGGCACATTGGGTCAAATTGTCCATCAGAATAAGTCGTCGCAAAAAAGTCAGCAAACATGTTATATATAATAGAATTATCAGCGGATTCAACATTTAAGTACTTCATCATGTAAGGATAACCAGTAGATTTCTTTTAGAATTAAGGAATTTTTTAAATGATTTGGGATCTCGTTTTAAGTTCAGTTTCATGTTATTTAAATATTTTATGTAAAAATTTTGGTTAAGAGTATTATATTTTGAACGGGTAACAGCATATAAATAATATTGTTGTGCGGAGCCGTATTTTTTATATTTCTTATACTGCTTATTTTTAGCATTTTTCATCATCGATAATTGATTAGAATTCCTTGCGGGGCCAGCCATTTTTCGAATGAAAGTTTATGGAACACATTCATTAAAATAATTTTTCATTACATTGTAAAATCTATTAGCCATTTCATCTATTGAATTTGGGTGACCATTTGGAATAGACAGCAATTCAAGCCAATTTGTACTTGTTAAACGATTATTTAAATCATTAAAATTTGTTCGTTTAAAACAAAACATTTTTTTAGTTCTTCTTCTTAAATTACCATAATCCGCTGCTAAAATGTTAGACCTGACTTCTAATGTGGGACGGTAGCGATCCTCAGGTCTAGTTATTGGATGACATCGAACAAGCGAACAGTTTGTTGGATCATTTACAAAACCCAAATCTAGCAACTTTCCAATTTCATTAAATACGCCAGTCCAGCTATCAATTTTGATTGGAGTGTAAAAAATAAGTCTTTCTTACCAGACCTTTAAGAAATTGTCGGGAAATTTAAGTCACCGAAAATAAAAATTGAATCACTAAGGTTAGCTTTTAAAAAAAAGTTTTAATATCTTCACCATGCTTGCGATAAATTAACTGAGTAGATTTTGGTAGAATATATGAGCATGATATATATAAATAATAGCGAGTTATTCAGTTTAATTTGAACTCCAAAAAATTCAACATTAGTATAAGTTTCAGATTCTGTTATTTCAGATGAAAATATTTTAGAAACAGCAATGAAAACGCCACCACCAATAGTTTTGGTTTCTCTATCACGTCTATAATTATTAAAATCTTTGCAAAGAATTTCAGCATCCGAAGTGTTCTGATTTAACCATGTTTCAGTTAGTACGATTATGTAATGATTAATACTAAAGCTTTCGATATAGATATTAGATAGTTTAGTGTTTAAACCACGAACGTTTTGATATATTATTATTTAGTTGATTCACAGGCTTGAAAATTAATTTTTTTGAATTGTCGATTCACGCAAAGGAAGACAGGCTATATTGTTCATTCTCGCATTCTCTTTATATATCAATTCACAAAAAAGTGTATTATTAGGCCAGAAAGAAATATCAATCAATATGTTTAAATATTTCGTATGGAACAGTTATTTTAAAAGATGCAATACTTCTATGCTGAGCAAATGAAAATCTATGTGTTAAGACATCAACATTTGCATTAAGCTTAGTTTTTAAATAATATTCAAGATCTTCGATGGAAGTAGCAGTGGCAAAACGAGATAAAAATATTGATTTCCTTGGTGGTATAACACTTAATTCTCTAGGACCAGAACGAGAAATGTCAATACTTAGGTTTTCAGATACCGGTTAAGTCGAAACAACTGATGAGTTCTTCATCACTTCTTTATTCTCAGAAACAATTTGAGCTGCACTTGACGCAGGAGTTAATATAAGTTCATCGTTTTTGTTATTAACTGGACTAGGAGCAGGATTCAATTTATTGGCATTTCTAGCTGATTTACGTCGCTTTGGTGAAGATTGTACGGCGATTTCAAATTATTAAATGAAGTAAACTCGTCAAACAGTTTTCCATACACGGTTAGAAAGATTTAAAACATCATTTTGAATAGCTTGAAAAGTTTCCTTCTTTGAAATACTTGAAGAAATCAACCCCAATTTTTCGACAATTTTTACAACACCAACGAAGTCCTTCACATTTAGAAGCTGCTTCCGCAACTAAAGTAGAAAGGCCGCTGCATTTAAAATGAATTAAACCATAACTCAGCCAGCAACTTAACATTCTTTTATTATCGTTAGTTATTGAACATTTTTTATTTAAGCATTCCATATAAAAATTATTTGTTTGGAAACTTCAACAAAATCAAGATGACGTTGATCAAATGTTTATGCAGATTCACAAAGCAATTAAAGTTGAATTTAGAAGTACGTAAGGCAATCATAATAAAATATAAAACAGATGTAGGATTTTATTCACAGTTGTAAAATATGGATTTATGTATGTATGTATATATTTATATGCAAACACAATGTTTGTTAAATTTAATTATCAACACCAATTTTATTTAAATCTTAAACATTTACAGTATATAAACTGTTTTTATCACACTTCTAAAACACAATGAATAAGTAAAGTTTTTAAGACAAGAATGACTCTGAAGTTTTACAAACACAGCAAAATTACAATTTTTAAGAGCAGTTTGCATCCGTACGCTTTGACGTTAAAAAATACTTTTGAATTACTGATTACTTTTTTTTACTGCAAAGATGCTAAATGCAATATGTTTAATAAAAAATTCATTTTCTATCCAAACTATATCTTGCTTTGTTTTTTTTTTTTTTTTTTTTTAATTAACAAACATCCATTAAAATAATCTTTAAACAATCGTTTTTTAGTTGGCCCGTTTTTATACATTTTTTACGGAAGTGAAAGTATGCAAAAAAGCTTGCTTTTTTGCGTATCAAATAAGTAATTGCATTGCATGCCGGGTAATAAATGCTTCCTCTCTGCATTTTACCTAGTTTGTTTAAACCAAAGAACCTTTTTGGTTTAACGCGGGCTTGCTTAGATGGAATGAAAGGTTATTGTCCAGAAAACAAAGTTTCCAATTACAACACCGAAAAATGTAGTTGAGCTTAGCCTAACAAGCTTTTTCTTACATATACTTATTTTAAACGTTTTCAGGCCATTTTTGAAACGCTATGAAGTTCCGAGGCCGAAAAGGAGACGGAAATGATAAAGTGATCCGAGTCACACATTGCCAAATTTCGAAAGTTAACGATTCTTTATAAAAGATTGTTGATATGCTAAAGTTGGCAGAAACCCATTATTTAAGAAATTCAGTTCAATTCTTTATTTTTATTAATAACTTTTATGTTTTTTTTTCTATGAGCCATTATAAACTATCATGACAAGATTACCCAGCGCCTTCGTAAATATGTTTTACATAGTTAATTTGCAAATTATAGTTAATAAATATATTTTTGTGCATATCTTAAAACTTTTAACATTCTAAAAAATGTCAGTATATTAATTTAAAGGCGAAAAATTCTATTGTAAACATTTTATCATTATTACTTTTTTTTTTTTTCTTACATGTTGGCTAAAATCTGCAGTAATGTTTTCGTTTAAACTCGTTCTTAAAATTTATAGCATACAGATTTAGATACGTTGAGGATTAGAACATTTAAAACTCAATATTGTGTAAACCTAGTGAATGCTCCAAAAAAAATTTAATCAGTAGGTGATATAATAGGGTCGTTCTTTTGGAAGATATGTTGCAGGAGGGAAATCATTATAAAGAGCAGAGTTGGGACCACTACATTTTATCTCAAACAGCGGGAAATCTTAGAAATATTAACATTCGACCAAAATTTTAGGTAGCAAGTAGGTTCCAAGTAATAGAAATCGCAATCCGATGTTTTAGTTTAGCAAATAAAATAACTTATTAATTTAAAAACTAATTAGCTATAATTAAACCGCAGTATAAAATATATATATAAATAGGCAAACACAAAACTTTGGGATCCATTTTATTAATTCTTTTACATATTTGTAACTATTTTCGGGCTTTAGTGCACCGTCTTTATTTCATTTAAATCGGTTCAGTATTTTAGATATAAATGACCCTTGAATTGCTACCACTACAGTGGAAAAATTACGTATATATATTTAAAACATGAGTGTGTACATAAATAAACAAAAAAAGTGTTTAATAATAAACTTGTTCATTATTTGCAGTTCCTGGACTGCATTTATTTTTTGTTAATGTGTTAATTAACGTTAATTCCATTAACTATAAAAATTGTTGACGATTTTTATTTTTTCATTCATTTTTTTATTTCCATATGAACGGTTTCCAATGGTGACCGTTATGTAGAAAAATGAAAGAAAAAATAAAAATAGTTTGTCAATTAATACCTCTTGTTTTTTGTATTGAAGGTTTTTTGAGCTTTTGTTGTCGTCTTGATTTGTTTGCTTAGTAAAGTTCCCTAATAAAATCAGTTAAGCTTAAGATAAAAGAGTCTTGAATTTTCTATACAAAATTTGGCTTTCCCTATAATAAGACTTTTAATTTTTTAGTTTTAAATAATAAATATTTTATGATATTCTTGTATTTCAAGCGATTAAACATTATTAATGTAGTTTACAGATGACCTTAAATAAGTAACTTATATATGATTTTAAAAAATACACATTTAAAGAGGAAACAAACATAAATTAAGCAAAGTATAATAAAAAACTTTTTTTTAATGCAGCCTAGAAAATGGAGTTCTGTAACACTAAAATCTCCAGGGATTAAACCCCGAAGACAAAATAATAGTAATAATAGTGCAAACAATGTAGGAAGTCACACAACAAATAACGGCACACTTAATCCCATAAATGTTGTTCATTCTCTAACATTACGCTCATATTCATTTATACCTGGTTCTGAAGCAAATACTGCTGAGCAATCTTCTCCCATACATAGTGGCAGCGTAAATACTCAAAATCAAAACCCTGCCAATGTGCAAGCATTTTCGGTTTTTGCTAACGTTAACATACCAGAAAGAAACGGTTCTAAGTGGACTGCATCATTTTCAAATAGTAGTAACCAGCAAACAATTAACAGTACATTTTCCATAACACCACTGTCTTCAGCAAGGACAGACTTACTTACAGACTTACAGTCTGAAGCAAATGGAAACGAGGAGGCACCAGTGCTGCCGAAAAAAACGAACTCAGCATCTAGTTCACAGGCGGCTTTTAGTCCTACGTTTGGTGATGGAGCCTTAGGAACAATGTCACGACTAGAATCATCCTGGAATATTTCCGATGATTCTCAGGGACTGCAGCAACAAACGGCCCTATTGCCCAGTAGCAGCATATATAATAATCAAGCTGAGACAGGCAGTGATAATGAATCTTTGTCGTCACCATTCCCCAGAGTTGTTATGAGTCCACGACATGAAATTCATTCCACAAACAATAGATCTCCATTCCACAGCGCAGCCAATTTCAGCAAATCAAATTGTGGCTCAAGTAGCCATTTCAGGTATGTTAACAGTTTTTACAAATAAGCAGGAAATGATGGTGTCTATTCTGTAATATGTGTCGACAACTAAAACTTTACATTAAAATTAAAACAACATTTAGAATTTGTTAAAATATAAATTTCAAAATTTTAAAGAAGAGAAAACGCATTACAAAATTGACAACAATGTAATAAAGACTTTATTTACAATTAAATTTATATAATACATTTAATTGGTAAAAATGCATTAACCAAATAACGTGTGAAATAGAATATAACACGAAATTTCTATTAAATTTTACTTAAAAATTTTTACCTCTTTTTAAAAGTTAAAGTTTAAATTTAATTTAATATTTTCGTAAATATTGATTGAATAAAGTATTTTGAATATTTACGGAAGGCATTATTATAATTACTATACAAAAGCATTATCTGCAACAATTGTTTTCTAAAACAACAATGTAATTTTGTTTATATGTTTCATAATGCAGTCCACATGAGACTGCTTTTATGGCTTTGCAGAGTCCTCAGTTTACAGCCACAGACGTAACGGTAGATTTTTGCAACCCTACAGTACCTGTATCACCACATGTCAATGTACCCACTGCAGCAAATATTGAGTTTCGAGCAGCGCCACCGCCGTTGCCTCCCAGAAGAAAAGACCGCACTGAAAACTGTGCTGACTTAGCTCAAAAACGTCAAGCACCTGACGCGCCAAAGGTACGTTCTTATATGAATAGAAAATGTATATATTAAAGTAGAATTTTAATTTTTAATTTTGGGTCTGTATTTATAGTTACCACCACGTGACGGCGAGTTAAGTCCACCGCCTATTCCACCAAGAATTAACCCAAATCAACAAACACCATATTACCACCATTCCACTGGTAGCAGTTCTCGTGCCCAAAATAACGAATTTATGGGTGGCAACAGTTTATTATTACCAAATACCAGCAGTATTATGATACGTCGTAATTCAGCAATTGAAAAACGTTCGGCATGTAAGTCCGCAGCGTCAGGCACAACAGCGACTAACTCTATGATGATATTAGCGACATCTTCTTTAATAACAGATCCTACCAGTATGCCAAGTATGGTTCCTCAGCTAAGTCATTTGAATACATCAGCATCAAACATTACTTCGGATGACCAATCAATATCGCCAGCGTTAAGTTCATCGACAACCACTTCACCCATGACACCTATGACACCCATTTCGCCCCATATTCCTCCTGGTTATCAAAGCTCTGATATTTGTAATCATTCACAATTTTTCTTCAAAAACACATTAAGCTCCTCTAGATCTCTTTCATACAATCAACACCAACTTCCTTCCGTACATCACTCTCAATACCAGCATCCACATTCCCATCATCACAATGTACTCGCTGCGGTTACTGCTATACACCCTAGATCGTCACCAAAGGAATTTTCCCCTAAAACTGATGGTCTTCCCAAACTTCCACCAAAACCTAGTCTAAGTGGTAATGTGAGCAACAATCCAGGTACCTGTTTTCACGTCGAATCCTGCAACTCAATATTTTAATCACATTTTGACATGTTTCGTGTTTCACATTTTTAGATAAAAGCACGATGTTTCCCTACCCAAGTACAAACCAGGATTAATATAATTTTTATGCAGGCGATGTGATATGGATGCAAAAACTATTGGTATTAACTCATATGTGTTATGTTATTGTAAATAAAAAAAGTACATTATTGAGCATAGTAAATAATAACAATAAAGTATACCAATATTGTTAAAAAGAACTTGCTTTATTTTACTATGTAAGAGTTTGACGATTATAGGAAAAAGATCATAATTTCTGTAGCAATTTCTACATTTTTGTTTAAACTTTTGTCAATCATATCATGTACCATTCGCTCTGAACGAAAATTTTTTATATAAGCTAAAGCTAAAAGTTTACAACTCAATCAGAATAAAATGATAACTGTAAATGGTCTTGAGCCGCTACTTAAAAATATGAATACCCGATATTTTAAGTATTGAGTATACACATACATAAACCACAGATATTTACATCTACTTATTTGTTAAGAGACAAGTATGGGCAGCGATTCTAGAATGTGGATTTTACCTTAATTTTATAGATTTTTTAATCAAAATAAGATTTAAAGATCTTTTTCTCAAAATTAAGATTTTTTTTTTTAGTTGCTATACACCTAATATTATAGCTTCTTGTTAAAATTTATTAAACATATTTACCTATGTGGAACAATTTATTGTAAATTAATACTCTAAAACAAAAAATTTTATCACTGCGGCTAAAAGCCAGGATTCACTATTATACACAATCATACGATTTAATCACACAAAAATCTGACAGAATTCTGTCCTACTTTAAAAATCGTCTTAAATTGGTGTCATAAGTTATACAAAAAAGATGCAGATGCTTTTATATTATTGTTTTTTTTTTCTTCTCATCTTCAAAAAAAATCAACTCTGATCGCATAGAAAAAATCATTTTATGGATTATTTCAAAAGATTATATCTTACTTTTTGAGCACACATACAATTTTGACAGATCGTACGACTGAGTATGACAGTCAATTCTAGCCTTAATGAATAAATATTTAAAAAAATGGTAACGTTGACCTAGGTATGTACAGTTATGTGAAAAATAATAGGGACAGTGCCCACCCAAACTTATATTACATTTACAGTCAATTAAAAAATCGAAAATTATTTCTTGTTCAAACGATTTATTTTTTACTAAACGGTAGAAAAAAGATTACCAAAAAAAATTTTTCCTATTCCTATAATATATTTTGATTTTTTATGATTTTGTATGAATTTATATAGTTTAGCGTGTGAAAAAAAAATAAGGACACTTCATGAAATCTTAAAGCTATAACTAACTTAGGTAAAACTAAATAGATATTTATTTTGAATATTGTGGCATAATGCCTTAGTGCCACATTAGTACATTGTTGCGGATCCTTTGTTATCCAGAACAGCAGCACATCTTCTAGGCAGTGAGACGACCAAATTTTGGCACGCATGTAGCGATATTGCGTTCCACGCATCCTGTATAAGATTGCAAAGCTCGTCGCAATTTGATGGACACTTTCCCCTGATTGCCCTTTTAACTTCGTTCCACAAATTTTCTATGGGGTTCAAATCAGGGGACTGTGCTGGCCATTCTAAAACATTGATTTTGTTGTCCTGGAACCACTTCTTTGTGTACTTTGCCGTATGCTTTGGATTATTATCCTGCTGGAGGACCCATTTGAGTGGCATATCTTCGACATACGGCAGCATTATATTTTTCAAAATTTCAGTGTAATCAGCCGATTATATTATGTTCTGGATACGATATAGAGGACCCACACCATAATAAGAGAATGACCCCCATACCATGATGCTACCACCACCATGTTTGACTGTCTTTAAAGAATATCTTGGATTGAATTCTTGACGGATAGGTCTTCTTACATGGTGGACACCTCTATTAGAAGAAAACAAGTTTACTTTCGTTTCATCGGACCACAGAATTTTACGTAATTTTTCTTTAGGCCAATTGATGTGATTTTTAGCAAACTCTAATCTTTGTTTTATATTCTTTTTGGACAACAATGGCACTTTTCTTGCACCACGGGCTCTAAATTCCTCACCGATGAGTGTTTTTCGAATAGTTGATGTGTCAAAGTCAAGGTTTAAATCATTTTTTATTTGTTTAGACGTGAAAAATGGATCTTTTTTTACGCATCGAATAATATTTCTCTTTATAGTAGGTGTAATTTTTGATTTTCTTCCACGGGTTTCATCCTTGGGAATCCATTTAACAGCATTTTCTACCATGGGTTTTGAAATACCGAGCATTTGTGCAATTTTTCTGTACGAATATCCGCTTTCACATAAATTTTTAATATTATTTCGAGTAGCGTGGTCGCAGTGTGTATTTCTACCCATATTTGCCTAAACAGTTACAAAATTGTAATTTATTTAGCAATTAATGTAAGTCTATAAATGTGTTTTACTCACTTACTTACAAAAAAAAAGTATTTTAAATTTTTATTAATGTAATTTTACCAAAACGGAAAACTGTCCTTATTATTTTTCACAGCAGAAATCGTGCACTTTACAAAGAAAATAATTTGTTATCAGAACGAAAGAAAAAGAAGCACAAATTGTAACGGGATTTCTTAATGTCGTTTACAAGCATTGCAAAACAACTCTGTTTTATTACAAATTCTTTCATTTTACATGAATTCGTAAACACCAAAGACGGTGAATACAACTGTCCCTATTATTTTTCACATAACTGTATGTATATGTTTTTGTAAAAACTTAAATTTCCGATACAAAGCTTAATGCTACTGAATTCATTGATAACTGTGTTGCCTCTTAAATTGAGTTCTGTAAACAAATATCAAAACGATTTGACTTTAATAACGCAAATGTTTTTTTACATTCTTTTATTGACCCGCAAGCATTATAAACCAAAAAGTTTCCTCACTAGCAGGTTTAATTAAATTGTTTACTAAATTTAATTGACGAAAGTGAGATACAAAATTTAGATGACGAATATAGGAAATTTAGACAAATGACTTTCAAAAGCTTACAACATGCTACAGTGGAAAAGTTTTGGCAAACAATATCAACAATTTATGTCAAAGTTTAAAATTACATTTGCTATGTCTCCCTTGCTTATCTGCAACGCTGAACAGATATTTTCAGCAGTTAACGTAAATAAAACGAAATACAGAAATAAATTATAGCCTTTTTACTCTGGCTAACATCTCGGCGAAACGCATATAAGATGCAGAAAATGTATAAATTTCGCTTACATTAACAATATTTAGCATCTAACATCTTCCATCAACTAATCTGTCAAAAACATATAACTAAACGACGCATATTTTTTAGTAGTAAAAATAAGATTTAAAAAATTTTATTTCGAGATCACATTAATAATTGGACTAATTGCGACTTTGAAAGAATAAACTCAGTTATTAATGCAATGGATTTAAATAATGGAACACCATCCTGAAAGAAGATGAAGAACAATTTTAAGTGGACATACATAAGTGTGTTTGTAGGTCATAAAACACTGGATTATAAACATTTATTTGAATAAATACTTATATTTTTAGAGCCGCTGTGGAGCATTTTGGGAGAAAGATGTCCAAAATAAAACAAATATAAAATAAATACATATTTTTATTATTTGATTTTTAATTCACCGTTTTTATTTAATTAAAAATACCAAATTTTTTCAAACTGAAGATTACCAAATAACAAATATTTCTTTAATTGTTTTGTTTTTCTAATACTTCAGAATGTACCAAAATTTATTTATATTTAAATTAAAAAAAATTGTGTGCCGTTCATTTTCGTTTAAAAATATTTGTATTTTTAAAGCCATTTTATCAGTGATGCCACCTGAATATCGAAAAAATAGCCTTTGTACACGTGCTCACATCTTTCATCAAATTGACAAGATGTAGCATCTTCCCTACAAGAAATACACAGGGCTTAAAATCAACATCTTTACAAGATGTTTCTATCTTATTTTGTTCCACTCAACATCTTTCGATAATTTTGGTTTGATCACAAGAAAAGTGACATTAAAACAAGCAAAAATGAAAATCTAAATGTCAAAAAGTACAACTGCGGGATAAACATAACCATAACTTTTTTTAAATTTATTTTTTTATCATAAAATTAAATTATAAATTAATAGGATTAGATTAATAGCTATATACTTTTCTAGATTTATTTTATTAAATTCCTTAATTTCTTAACATACGCGTAACAACATTTTTGCCAAAGATGAAAGATGTTGTAAAGGGCACCACTTCAAACCCCATATGACCGTATGTTTTGAACCGTTACATACAAACACTCGAAAATTATAATGTCCAATACATTGCTTGGTATAATAAGAAGTATAAAAGTTAAAAATTATAAATTAAAGAGTGCAATAATAGCTGATGGAATTTGATTTGTATGGCCAAACTGTTGAACCCTACTCGTAATAGACAGGCGGTTGAAAAATACAAAGAACCTGATCGTTTAGCAAGTATAAACTTTGAATTTGAAAATTAAAGAGTGCTGTTTTGAGGATTGCCTAGTTTGACAACCCGAAATTTTTCCAATATGCAATTGGGCTAAATTCCTTTACTCAAGGGTTCGACTTGAGTTTGTTAATTTGATTATAAAACCTTAATTCTGCCGAAAATAAAAAACAATTGTACTTGTTGTCTTCTTGTTTTCTTCTGATAAATTCACAACTTAAAACATTAAAAAAGAGAATACGGTACACTTGCATATTTAAGAAAAAAAATAGAGCCAAATAATTTAATATATGTGTATATGTAGGTATATACGCATGTAATTTGTCAATGCGTACGTACATGCATATAATAAGTACAGCGTACACATATATACACAAACATCGTGATAAAGGGTTTCCAAAAATAAACCTAAATTGAAAGTATTAAAGTGGCTCATAAATTTTACGAAAATAGAAAGATTTAGTTAAACGAAATGGAAACATTTTTACAATAGGTGCCTCAACATACCGGGCCCCATTGAAGCCCAAGGTTTCAATCAACAGGTAAAACCGCCAATTAAGCAATAGGACGTCGAAGCATAGTAGTAGGCGTTTTCACATCAACAACTCTCGCATAACCATCTGTCCCCAGGACAATCTTCGTGACACGACCAACTATCCATTTCATTGGGTGAACATTATCTTCATGAACTACTACCAAATCATTAACTTGAATATTTCGTTGAGGTTTCTGCCATCGGTGGCGCTCTTGTAGCTGAGCCAAGTATTCTTTATGCCGTCTACGCCAGAAATAAGACTTTACAGCAGTTATTCTTTGCCACTGCTAAAGGCACGAAATTTCAGTTTCAATTTGTCTTTTCCGGAATATTCCTCAAAGGGCAACCAATTAAAAAATGACCCGGAGTTTGAGCTTCCAAATCATTCGGGTCAGTCGATGTAGGTGAGATTGGGCGGGAATTCATGACAGCTTAAATTTCAACAAAAGCCGTAGATAATTCTTCAAAAGTAAGCCGAGCATTTGATAAAGTTCTAAACAAATGACCCTTGGATGATTTATCCGCAGCTTCCCATAACCCACCAAAGTGTGGAGCTCAGGGTGGGATGAAAACAAATTCTATGAGGTTCTATGATGGAAATTATTGTATAATTCTCTTAGCCTTGTTATGTACCAACAAAATTCGTCGCATTGTCACAGTAGATTTTCGAAGGCATGCCCCTACGAAAACGCTTCAGAGCAGCTATAAACGCGTCACTGGACAAGTCTGAAACCACTTCCAAATGAACGGCCTTCGACACAAAGCAAAGAAAGACGGCTATGTAGGATTTACATGGTCATTTACCACGAATTCTCAAATAAGTCCAATTAGGGCCAGAAAAATCAACACCAACAACTTGAAATGGACGGGAACCAGAGACACGATCCTTTGGTAGATTTCCAATTAGTTGCGTCAGTAACTTTGGTTTATACCGTGTGCAATGAATGCATTGAAGAACTATTTGTCTGGCTAGTGACCTACAGTTAACGATCCAAAACTGCTGCTGAATCAGGGAAACTAATGCTCGTGGACCAGCATGATAATTGGTTCGATGAATATGTGTGGCCATTAAGAGGACAAATGGTTCAGCTTTAGGTGAAATTAAGGGAAACTTCATTTCTTGTGGTATATCAGAATTTAGTAATCGACCATCCACTCTCATTAATGGTACTCCCGCAACCTGACGATTCTATGGAGTGCATGATTCAAATCGTCAGAAGAAACAGTGGGACCTTTACAAAGTTTCCTTAAATAAAGACGAAAAATATATAAGAAAAATCTAAGACATTTTAAATAGTTACAGCATTTATGTATCGCCTTCAATATGTAGGGCACATCGTGAGTAATGGTTACAAGAACCGTCTTTTTCTTTTCAAGGAGCATTTCGTCTTCACTGAGGTTCCTGTTATGATAGGTCGGTACATGGGAAAAGGTGTGTTGAAGGAATTTCGGCCCATGAAGCCAGGTAGAGTTGCATAACTCAGATACGGTACAGCCTCTGGATACGATATCAGCCGGATTTTGATCTGTAGGATCATACGCCAAGCGATATCAACGGAAAGATCTTGGATTTCTGCTACACGATATTCAACGAATGTGGACAGTGATGATGAGTGACAGTTGATCCAATGTAAAGTGATTTGTGAGTCAGACTAAAAATAAACTTTGAAATTGTATATTTGATATGAGATTTTATTTGATTCCAAAATTTTGTAAGTAAGTGTGCACCAGATAGTTCCAACTTAGGCAACGTTTTAGTTTTTATTGGAGCTACGCGAGGTTTAGACGCAATTAAATTTACTAAAATATTGTCGCATGAATCCCTACAAACGAAATAGAGCCAGCAGCCATAAGATGCATCGCTAAATCCATGAACTTCCATTTAAACTAAGTTTTTTATTCGAACAAAGCGATTTATTTTCAACTGGGGCAAATTATAAAAATCTGCTAATATATTATTCCAAGCAGTATTAACTTCTTGGGGAACAGATTCGTCCCAATCGCATTTGATGAACCAAAGTTTCTCGCTCTTATAATAATAGGGCTAATGAGACCAATTGGATCAAATAACGTAGACGTTAGAGACAAAATTGAACGTTTCGTATTTTTCGGGTATAATTTGTTGGGCCGATAATCAAAGCATAAGTAATCCTCACAAGGGTGCCATGATATGCCCAATGTAGTAGTTATGTCATCATCAACGCGCACCTCCTTTACCCCGTGATTAGATAATTTAAGTTCAGGACGATTACTGTGCCATTTTGAAAGGGGAAAAGTTTCAAAAACTTAAGATATCAGTTACCTTTTTCTTTATGAATTGCAATGTGTTCAGATCATCTGCATCAGTAATCATATCATCTACGTAAAAGTCGGTGGTATTGACTGCCTTGCCAACTGCATGAGCCTTAAGAAATCTCTCTGCTGCGTAATGCAAACTGCGTATAGCGAGATATGGGGCAGCTGCCGTACCGTATGTTAGTCCCAATTCACACGAGCGAACATTTGGAAGGGAAACATTTAGTTTGGTAGCAAATTACGGGTGGGGAAGAGAGCATCGTTTTTGTGTTCGGTACTCGGCGATACGCTTTGTTATCATTTTCTGTGTTTACATTTTTGTTGTTTTAGTTTTACTTTTTTGACATTTGCTTTATTTTTATTTTTGGCGGCATTTAGTGTAGTTTGGTGGTGAAAACTTAAAAAGAAATACAATTAAAAAGAAAAGTACAAATTTTTTGAATATAATAAAAAATGGATTATAAATGGGAACGAAAAGCTGTGGAAAGTTTAATATTATTGGTGAAAGAAAGGGAGTATTTATATAGTGTGCGGTCTAGAGATTATTTAAATCGAATAAAAAAAGCCCAAGCCTATAGTGATATGGTAGCAATTTTACAAAAGGAGGTGCCTGGTCTGTCTGTGGCAGACATTAAAAACAAATGGAAGAGCCTGCGAAGCCAATATATTAGAGAGCTAAGGCTGATTACAAACTCAAAGAAAAGCGGCAGTGGAAGGAATGAGTTATATGTGCCAAAGCTTTGGTGCTTCGATCAACTTTCTTTTCTTGAACAACATGCCTGCATCAGGGAGAGTGTAAACAACATTGAAGTAAGTTGTTTAAGCGCCAACGTTGTAAACACTCTTTTGCCCTTTTTTTTTGCATCTGTGTAAATAAAATAAAAAAGAGAAACAGAAAACAAAAAAAGGGCAAAAGAATGCGCGGCTGAATTTTTGTGCAGTTGCTTGTAGGTTTCAAAAGTGAATACGTGGTCGACTAAGTTTCGTGGCTAAAATTTCTGTAAAACAAAATGCAATAAAATAAAGTGTTTGAATCACAATAAAATACAGATATTTTGTTATCATTTCTTTAAATAAAGTACTCGAGTCTTCTTAAAGATTGTAAGCACTAAACAAATTTATGTACAAAACAAGTGGAACCAAGCTGTGTAGATCTTCCATTGTAACAGATAAACAAAAATATTCGAAATAAAATCTGTGTACACGTGCTAATTATTTAAAGTGTTTATTATAACTAAAAAAATAAAGTAAATATAAAAATTTAACCAAATCATAAAAACCTTTATAAAGTTTAAAAAACAGTTAAACCCTCCATAGCAAAGGCGGTGTCAATTGTGTTAACTAATATGAATACTTTTTAGATAGTTTATGATAATATTAAATAGTTAATCCCTCTGATTAAATTGATCAAGTTTCCGAGAAAAAAGAAGGAACGTACAGTGTTGGCTTTGGATGCGCATTCACATTTCTCAGAAAGACGGCAGCAAGCTACTTGGACGGAACGCGAAGCGGTCATTACCCACAGCGTTGGACACCACTCATACAAACACATCCGGTAAGTCCTAAGTATTTTTCCCCCACAACTCTGTGGACGACCCCACCCACATCGAAGTGGAAGAATCCCCCTTGAACCCCCACATTTTTTGGTCCTTCGAGCCGGATCCAACCCGGTACCCCAAAAACCCCCTAAAATTTTCCTCCATAAGGAGAAAAAACCCCACCGGATTCCCATTCCGGACCTCATATCTATACGTTTTTATATATAAATAAAGTTTTCCTCCGTATAAAGGAAAACAAACCCCATACCCCTATCAGTGTTTCCATAAAGGAAAATCCTAAGCACTACGTGCTGGGCCCCACATTTACAACAAAAAAAAATAACCCTTTTGAAAAAACAGCGGTGACTGTACACTTTTTCAAATTTGCATAATAATTTGCAAAAACCATTATTAGCGGTACTTGCGTTTTTTGCATTTCCAACGGTTTCTTATTTTTCGATTTCTTCTGCACCTGCAAAAATAAGATACCGCGAAATTTATATACATAAGCACATATATGATTGTTGGCATGCGCACATACATATATATACATACGTACACACCAAATTTGCTCAAGGTTAAATTCATGAGCTGTTAACATAACAAAATTAAAGACGCAAATTTGTATGTACATATTTTTTGTACCCACAATTTTGAAGAAAAAAGCAAACATACATACTTAAATACAAACAGCAGAGAAGTTTCTTTGACCGTCGCAAATTCGCTGCCGGCAGAGAAAAAGAATAAAGACAATATTCTTATGTGTGGTTGTATGCACACATCTTCATTTGCTTGTATTTTTAAGAGCACACATTTGATAAATTAAAGAGATCACTTTTGTGACGTCACCACCAAAAACATTACTAAAGCAGAATACACAAGCGTAAAGTCAAAAAAATTGTCTCACTGACCTACATTAATATACGCATGAAGATAATAACAACTAATGTGTACATGCATAAGCTTGTGTATTAGGAACATAAGTAATTTTGGTGGTTGAAAATAAGAAAACAAATACGAGTACAGTAGCGGAAAAATATTGTGCATCTTGGAAATAAATTGTTGGATTTTTTTTGAATTGAACTAAATTTAATAAATAATTTAAATAAATTTAATTTCAAATTAAATTACATTATTAAATTAAATAATATCCCTTTAAAATTTACCCCCCTGTTTTTTAATAAATAAAATAAATTAAACGCAAAAAAAAAAAGTACATCAGGCGTAAATTATTTTAATCGATATTTATTAACCATTTATTAAAAAAAATATAAAACTTCATTTATTAATTTAAAAAACAAATATTTGCAAATTTTATGGTCGTCGACAAATTCTGCTCTTCACTGTCCCTTGTTCTTTTTGACATAACGGGCAATCGTATACGAGGGTCACCCCAAAAGGAAACGGGTACAAGTATACGAGGGTCAACCCAAACAGTTCGGGCACATAAAAACGAGGTGCAACCAAAAAAATATATATATTTTTCTTATATTTTATATTTTAATTTGTACCAATTATTTGAATCCATTCACTATTTGAACACGTTTATTGTCTTGTTGGCGAGAATTCCCCCTACTGTTTTACTCAACAATCGTTTAATTTTTATATCGTGAATCATCTCGGTCTTTTTCTTGATAACTAAATACCCCCCACTTGGGCAAAATAACAATAAAATGGCATCAATCAAATCATTGATCCGTGTCTCTGATCGCATCACGAAGCTTTCAGTTCATATGGATGAGAGCGCGGTTGACGGCCAGTCGATTCACGCGTGGGATGTCCTGAAAACAGAAGCTATACGGTTATGGGAAGCATTCGCGTCGCTATACGACGATGCTATCGAAAAATTTGATCCCGTGAAAGATGACATCGATATCGAAACTTTGGAGAAACGTTTTTTTTCAACTTTTGAGGTTTATACCAAAATGATCGCCAAAATAAATGAAGCCATCGAGACTCTGCGCAACCAGACAAAGCGACCTATTGCTCGGGAGGAACAGGCAACTCAACACCCCCTCATATCAGTACCCCCCTGCGATACAGAAATTTTCCACGGTGACTATAAGTCATGGCCAACATTCCGTGATATGTTTACGGCTCTCTATAAGAACAATAATCGCCTATCCCCGGTGGAAAAGATGTGCCACTTACTCAAGAAGACACAAGGAGAAGCGAGAGACCTGTTGAAAACTTGCCCCATAACGAACGATGGGTTCGAGATGGGATGGCAACACCTGGTACAAAGGTACGAAAATAAGCGCGTTTTGGTGAACGCGCAATTAAAATGTTTATTTAATATTTCCCCCCTGCCTAAAGAGACTGGGCCCAATATTCGGCGTTTGCAACGCACAATTAATGATTGCGTTACGAATTTAACACTGTTAGGAATCAACACCAAAAATTGGGACCCCATTTTTATTTATATTTGTTCCACCTGTCTACCCGATACCACGCTCAATTTGTGGGAACACTCTTTGCCCCACAGCACAGAGTTGCCAGCCTGGAAACAAATGGATGCGTTCCTGACGTCTCGGTTCCAGACATTAGAATCAGTTGCAGATATCCGCTCAACCTTTTCACACTCGAATGTCTCAAATACGCCTAGAGTTCCGAATTATAAAAAACCGCATTCAAATGAGAAAAAACTTAACAGTTTTAATACCAGCGTGTTAGTCGACAAATACAAAAAATGTCCTTTGTGTCCCCATTCACATCCCATTAGATTTTGTTCAATGTTTCTTGGTATGTCTCTTGAAAATCGATACAATATAGTTAAAAAACATAAACTCTGTACAAATTGTCTCGCTACCTCCCATGAGCGTAGACAATGTAAAAGCAAATTTGTGTGCAATGCTTGTGGACAAAGCCACCATTCGTTATTGCACCGCCATGAGCGCAATTCCGCCTCAAATATACGTACCCCTGCAGCACCCCAAGCTGCTCCCGTTATATCTACCCCTAACCCCCATGAAAATAATATTCGATCACATAACCCCCCGCACAACCCGAATATATCACCCGGATATACTCCATCACATAGAGGTAACTACTTTACCCGCGGGGCTCCGCCCCCAACTAGTATTCACCCCCCTCTAGATGCGACCCCCTCTACTTCTCGTGAAGCGGCTGAAAAAACGCTGCAATCGTACTCAACCCAGGTACAAGCAACTACCCCCTCTATTATATTGGGCACCGCCCTAGTAGATATTTATAGTCACGATCTTAAATGCACTATTCGTGCCTTAATCGACTCTGCATCTGAAGCGTCGTTTATTTCGAGGCGCCTTCAAAGAAAACTCCATATCAGCACTCAGTCATCTCATGCTGAGGTCCATGGCATAAATGACTCATTAACTGCCACATCAACTCACCTGTGTCAAGTGCGCATAGGGTCTCCAATTAACCCTGCAATTAATATGTATATTGACGCCTATATCGTCAATAAGCTGACGGATCAACTACCGTATTACCCAGTATCCGCCCTCAAGGATGCAAACTTCTCACTCCTTCAACTGGCTGATAAGTATAGGCAAAACTGCACTGAGGTAGACCTACTACTTGGAGGAGATGTTTACCCCAAGATAATTAAAAACGGCGTACAATGGGACTCTAACCAATCCTTGGTTGCCCAAAATACCATTTTTGGCTGGATACTCACCGGCAAAATGCACACCCCCCAAAATCGTGTTACGATTCGTTCATTTTTTAATGAAATCACCCTATCAACTCAACTACAAAAATTCTGGGAACTGGAAGAAGTACCGAAGAAACACCGCTCATCCCCTGAAGACATATATTGTGAAGAGCTGTATAAAAAATCGACTCACAAAAACCCTGATGGTCGTTTTGTCGTGTCACTACCCTTTAAGCACGACTACCCCAACCCACTTAATGTAGGCGAGTCCCGAAACATCGCCATATCTCAGTTTTTACGCAATGAAACAAGATTGCTAAAAATTCCCGAACTCAAAAATGATTACGACCGAGTAATCACCGAATATGCCACTCTAGGCCAAATGGACAAAGTTTCCCCCCCGAGCAACGGCTCTGAAAACTACTACTTGCCACACCACGCAGTACTAAAACCCGATAGTGCTACCACCAAGCTACGTGTGGTGTTTAATGCTTCTAGCCCCTCATCTAACGGCGTCAGTCTCAACGATATGCTCCACGTCGGGCCTATATTACAGGCCGACTTAACTATTTTAATTCTTCGCTGGAGACTTTTTCGCTACGTATTTAACGCGGACATCGAAAAGATGTACCGCCAAATTCTTATAGAACCCTCTCAGACCCAATATCAGCGTATTATCTTCCGAAAATCCCCGAACGAGCCCCTTCAAGATTACCAGTTGAATACTGTGACATTCGGTGTCAACTGCGCCCCATACTTAGCCATCAGAACGTTGCTAGAGTTAGCCAATGAGGCCGAAGAAAATTACCCCCTGGCAGCTGACATTTTACGAAACTTCATGTACGTCGATGATGTTTTGGCTGGCTCCCATACTATTACGGCCAGCTTACAATGCAGAAATCAACTCCGCAACGTGCTTGAATCAGCAGGTTTTACGTTACGTAAATGGACGGCGAATAACAATCTTTTACTCAATGATTTACCCCCAAATTATCTACTAGATGAAGAATTTTTGACCCTTTCTGATTCTAGCATCACTAAAACGCTGGGACTGCGGTGGAACGCAGGAAATGATTATTTCTATTTTAAATTGAAATCTCACCCCGATCGCAAGGCAGTCACAAAAAGGTCTGTACTTTCAGAAATAGCCAAGTTATTTGACCCCGCGGGCTGGCTATCACCCAAAATAATTGTGGCTAAAATCATAATGCAGCAAATCTGGAAGGATGGAACAGACTGGGATGAAGATTTATACCCCCCTACACTCGAAAAATGGCATAATTTTCTTGATGATTATATACACATCGAACAAATTAGAATACCCCGTTTTGTTAGTTTTGACCCCTCATACACTACCGAACTACACGGTTTCTGCGACGCCTCTGAAAAGGCCTATGCCGCTACTCTGTATCTGCGATCTGAGAACCAAGGTTTTGTCTCAACTCACCTTTTAGTAGCAAAAACCAAAGTAGCGCCGGTAAAATTTGTTTCGATACCACGAAAAGAACTTTGTGGTGCTGAGTTGTTGGCTACAATGGTGGACACAATACCAGCTCAACTCAATTTGAAAAATTACAAAATTTTCTTGTGGACGGATTCCACGATTGTCTTAGCATGGTTGCGAGGTCCCCCTAACCGATGGAAAACATTCGTTGAAAACCGCGTCAGCTCCATAATCGAAAAGGTCGGAATCGAACCATGGTCGCATGTTGATACGAAAAATAATCCAGCTGACCTGGCCTCTCGCGGCCTTACCGTCTCACAATTAGCGTCGAATACGCTCTGGTGGCAAGGTCCCCCTTGGTTAAGACTTCCACACGCTGTGTGGCCGTTATGCCCTGAAAATTTCACAACAGACGAAGAGTCCAGACCACTCTGTGTGCACTCTACCACGGTAAAATATGAAGACATACTCCGTAATTTTTCGGATTTGCCCAAAGCGTTACGAGTTATTAGTTACGTATTTCGTTTTTATCATCGCTTGAAAAATCATCAGAAATTCAACTCTAACGACCTCACCTCAGATGAGATTAACTTCGTTAAATCATGTTTAATTATTTCGAGTCAAAAACTTCATTTCGCAGATGAGCATAAAGAATTATGCAATAATCGCCCGATATCCCGTAAAAGTACGTTATTAACTCTTAACCCCTTTCTCGATTCTAACGGAATCATGAGAATTAATGGCCGATTGGCAAACTCCCCCACTCTTAGCTATAATGAGCGCTACCCTATTTTGTTACCCTATCACGCTCGTTATACTCAACTTTTCCTCAAATGGCTACACATGTACTCCATACATGGCCAAAATGCGCTTTTACACCGCCTTATGCGATGTCATTATTACGTACCTCGTCTTAAAAATCTAATAAAATCAACTATTTCTAAATGTCTCACATGCCTTAGACATAAAAGTGCGCTCAGCCAGCAGATGATGGCTGCATTACCCCCTGAACGAGCTACGCTCACCCGCCCATTCTACGACACTGGAGTGGATTTCGCCGGGCCCTTCGAAATAAAATCCTACGTGGGCCGTGGTTGCAAAATCACTAAAGGTTACGTCGCAATCTTCGTCTGCTTTGCTACTAAAGCCATTCACCTGGAAGCCACTGGTGATATATCTACTCAAGCCTTTTTAGCGGCCTTCGCCAGATTTTTCAGCAGACGTGGAACGCCTCATGCCATGTATTCTGATAATGGCACTGCGTTTGTTGGCGCCTCCAACATCCTACAATATGATGCCCACCAATTTTTAGCACTTGTACGGAAAGGTGTCCTAGCTCAAAACAGCTTCTCCCCGTTAGAATGGCACTTCATCCCCCCAGGAGCACCCCATATGGGCGGCCTGTGGGAGGCCGGAGTAAAAAGTTTTAAGTCCCACTTTAAAAAGATTTGCCACAGCCAACACTTCACGTATGAAGAATTTAGCACCATGCTAACCCGCATAGAGGCATGTCTGAATTCCCGGCCCTTGAGTCCAGTGACCAACGACCCAAACGACTTATGCGCAATAACCCCCGGTCACTTCCTCATAGGCACCCCCATTTTGTCACCCCCCGAACCCAATTTCTCCGATCACTCGTTAAGTTATGTCAATCGCTGGCAGAAACTAAAAATATTACACCATCACCTAGCCCGTCGATGGAAATAGAAATAGAACTCCATAAACGGACAAAATGGAAGTACCCACAGCGAGATTTCGCGATCGGAGATCTTGTCGTCGTGCGACAAGACAATTTACCCCCACATCAATGGCGTCTCGGCCGAATTGATAAAGTCTACCACGGCCTGGACAGTAAGGTCAGAACAGCTGACATTCGCACCGCTACGGGTGTCATCACGCGCCCCATCGTTAAATTAGTGTGGCTCCCCTACCCCGAATCGCAATGACAACTAATCTTTGCCTTTATTTCGTTCTTTTCTTTTCTAGTCATTATGCGGCGTTCACCACGTAGAAGCGCTTCCCCGATTGAGCGCCAACGGGTTATCATTCGTTTAAAATCCACCTATGATTGCCGCCTGTGCCAAAAGGATCATCCATTGCGAAAATGTAAGAAGTTTACCAGCATGTCTGTTTCCGCACGAGAAAAAACGGTACGACGCCATCTATATTGCGAAAACTGTTTAGCACATTCGCATCGATCTAATAAATGTCGCAGTGCTGAATGTTGTAAAATCTGCAGGGGTAAGCATCACACACTTCTTCATCGCCCCTCCAAGATACGTCGTTCAAGCGGTACTGGCAATGTTACGTTGATACCTACCGTCATTATACAAATATGCCTAAACAAGCAATGGGTGCAAGTCCGTGGTCTGATAAACCCGTGTGCCACTGAAAGTGCCATCGCCGCCTTTATTGTCAACCGATATCATCTTCCCGTTGAACTGATCGACAATCAGAAATGGTACAAGATGACCTTTCGTTCACGTTTTGAGGGAGCAACCACGTTTACCGTCACCGCCAGAGTTGATGACAAGTTACCCCTCAATCAAGCCAGAAAACCGCTGGACAGCCGAGTAGCTCATCATTATGATAACCTCCGTTTGGCAGACCCAGATTTCTATGGTAGTAACGCCATCAACGTCATCCTGGGAGCCGATGTATACCCGGAGCTCATCAGAAGCGGTCTTCAACCAGGCAGCCTTGCATCGCCCCTCGCACAGGACACAGCTTTGGGATGGGTCCTCGTGGGAAAGTTTGGCCTCTAGGTGCCACCAACGACTATTCATCATTTTTACATTATACATTTATTGAACTTATACATTTATTGAACTTATACATTTATTGAACTTATAAATTTATTGAACTTATAAATTTATTGAACTTATACTTATATTACACCCTAATCTAAGCTATCTTTTGAATTATTGAATTTGAATTTATATAACTTTTTATACTCTAAGTTGCAGTCCTGCAAGGGGGGCGGGATGTTTAAGCGCCAACGTTGTAAACACTCTTTTGCCCTTTTTTTTTTGCATCTGTGTAAATAAAATAAAAAAGAGAAACAGAAAACAAAAAAAGGGCAAAAGAATGCGCGGCTGAATTTTTGTGCAGTTGCTTGTAGGTTTCAAAAGTGAATACGTGGTCGACTAAGTTTCGTGGCTAAAATTTCTGTAAAACAAAATGCAATAAAATAAAGTGTTTGAATCACAATAAAATACAGATATTTTGTTATCATTTCTTTAAATAAAGTACTCGAGTCTTCTTAAAGATTGTAAGCACTAAACAAATTTATGTACAAAACAAGTGGAACCAAGCTGTGTAGATCTTCCATTGTAACAGATAAACAAAAATATTCGAAATAAAATCTGTGTACACGTGCTAATTATTTAAAGTGTTTATTATAACTAAAAAAATAAAGTAAATATAAAAATTTAACCAAATCATAAAAACCTTTATAAAGTTTAAAAAACAGTTAAACCCTCCATAGCAAAGGCGGTGTCAATTGTGTTAACTAATATGAATACTTTTTAGATAGTTTATGATAATATTAAATAGTTAATCCCTCTGATTAAATTGATCAAGTTTCCGAGAAAAAAGAAGGAACGTACAGTGTTGGCTTTGGATGCGCATTCACATTTCTCAGAAAGACGGCAGCAAGCTACTTGGACGGAACGCGAAGCGGTCATTACCCACAGCGTTGGACACCACTCATACAAACACATCCGGTAAGTCCTAAGTATTTTTCCCCCACAACTCTGTGGACGACCCCACCCACATCGAAGTGGAAGAATCCCCCTTGAACCCCCACATAAGTCTTTTTTGTAAAAAAATAAAAATTGTAGAAATTGCTGTTGATATGATTGTTTTTTAGGCAGAGTGTAGTACTGAAGAAGCTAGTAGTTCGCCATTGCATGAAAAAAGCCCTCACAGTACCAATAGTGAACCCAGCGAAAAGCGTTCAAAGGTATTTAATTTGAGACTTAGAAATTAGTTACTATATTTTAATATATGTACTTATCTATGTCTATTACAGAAAAGAGACTTATTCTCTGAAATGAAAAACAATTTTGCATCTTTCAAAGAAATTATAGTAGAAAAAAAGAAAAATGTCCACAAATACGGTTGGCTGGGTAATTTAGTGACGTCACAAATGGAAGAAATTGATGTGAGATACCAACAAAAAGCTGCTTGGGAAATACAATCAGTAATTCAGAAATATATTGATAGTTTTCCGAAGCAGCTCCATTCGTCCACATCAAATGCCATTAAAAATTCGAGGGTGTTTTTGACGAAAGTGATTTCGATCCTCAAAATATGTGAGCTATTTTTTTATTTACTTATATGCATTAAGAATGTGTATACGTCTCTAAGTCACTTTGCATTTCTTAATTATTATAGGTTTTTACTTTTTGTTTTTTGTACTTAATTTTTTGTTAATGAATTCAAAATATTTAATTTCTTATTTTTTACTTTTTTTTATTATAACATATTTACATTGTTATTTAATTTTTTGTTATTGGATGTAGAATATGTGATTTATTTTTGTTTACTTTGTTTTTCATAAAAACATACTTATGTACCTATATTATATAATATAGACTGAATTTGTTTTTAAATATTAAAACTCTTTGTTTTATTTTATTATAGTAAAATGTAATAATATTTTTACAAAAATAGGGTGTATATTTCATTAGAATAATTAATGTATATATATATATATATATATATATATATATATATATATATATATACATATATATATATAATGTATAATATATAATATAAATAATATATAAGGGCTGTCATTTAGGATTCAACCAATCTACACGGCCGAAAATATTGGTGCATATTTTCAACTTTTAAGGTTGACATATTTATCCTTACTTTTTTAGTTAAAAATACCATCTTTTGAAGTTGAAAGTAAGTATATAAGAAAGTATATAGAAGTTTTCATCTTTTTAGGTTGAAATAGTACACTACTAAGTTGACAGTTTCAACCTTTTAAGTTAAATAAGTCTACCTAGAAGTTGAAATTGTCTACCGTTGAAGTAGAAATAGTGCACTACTAAGTTGATAATTTCAACATTTTAAGTTGAATAAGTCTACCTAGAAGTAGAAATTGTCTACCGTTGAAGTAGAAATAGTGCACTACTAAGTTGACAATTTCAACCTTTTAAGTTGAATAAGTCTACCATGAAGTGGACAATTTTTACCTTTGATTGAAAGAGTCTATCTTGAAATTGAACAAATAAAATGCATTTTTTTAAACAATTTTTATTATTTCAATGAAATTTTACAAATTACATATTCAAAATCATCGACAATTACTGAACAATAGCTTTTCTTATACATTAAGTTTTTGTATTCTACAACTACAATTTTTTTATTATCGACAATTTTATAACTAGAATACATATTATTATACTCTAATGTGCAGTACTCCTTACAAATAAAAGCATAGCCAGTACTGCTTTTCAATATTTTTTGAATTTTATTGAATTGAGGCTCTTCGTTATAGTATTTAATCACAATAAATAAATTTTTTTTATATAGGAAACCAAGTTCTAAAAGGTAAAGAGACACACTAAATGATGAAAAATCGAAATTCACTGCTTTTTCATCATTTGTAAGATTGTAAAGTTTTTTTTTTCCTTCTTTTAAATCTGTATTAAATCTAGAATTTTTTAATACGATACTTTGTTTTTGCTGATGTCGTTCTGTCAATGTTTTTGCTATATTTGAAAAATTATTGAGATATCGTCCAATTTTGGTAAAATTTCTATGATAGCTTTCATATCTCATTGACCACATTTGAACAAGAGGACCTTGGGAACGAATTATATTACTATAATGCGTCATAAAATGATGCTTAGGGAGCAACGAATGTCCCAAGTCTAGTATTAATTTTAAATGTCCTTCTATAATATCATCAAGTATATTAAGTGACGCTGTACTAATATCTTCAGAAAAAATTATTTGCATAGCTTTAATAAGGCTCAAAACTAATTTCCAAGGCCTTTCATCGTTCGATTTTTCTTTGAATTTATCGAAAATGAATAATACGTGTGTAATAACACACCAATTTTGTGATGCATATAGTCCTATGGAAGTTTTTGATTTTTTTTTTAAATTAATTACAGATGGTCTATCTTTTCTGTCTAGAACTCCATAGTTATAGGAATAAAGCATGCTGTTAATTTTTTTTTCACTTACTAACTTATTCTCTACTAAATAAAGGAAGAAAATCTTTAACGCGAAGGGAACAGCCCCTTCCAATATATCGTGCATTATATCAACTGTTCCGTTTTTTAACACATTGAAATATTTCAAATTATTAAGGACATTATTAAATTTTGTTGGGAGCGCCAAATTGGAGGTAATATAAAGTTTTTCTGGAACTTCTCTTGTACAAAATTTGATGTCATTACTTTCCAAGCTACAAAATCTACAAAAATTTCCGCTACGAAATGATTTAGAAAATCCGAACAATGCATTCCCACCTAAATTATCGTGACAAACAGATACAAGATTTCCTTTTATAATTTGTTCATCAACAATAATTCCGTTGTTTTCAAGAATCGATATGTCATCAAAAATGGGTTTTAAAATAATGTTTATTGAATTACTGTCTATTATATCTTGGGCAAAAAATAGAGCTACTAAGTTTATTGCCTGTAACTTTGAACTGAAATTTGTGGGGAGGCCCAAAATTTGAAAGTAAATTGCCCCAATTTTATGAATGGATGTTTTGCTCCCCAATGGGCAAACAACCTCGAAATCGTCATAGAATAGTTGAATTTTAATAAGATTTGGTTCGTTTACAAAAAAATCGTCTTTACAGTTGCTTGCACAACAAAATCCAGAAATATAATTTGGAGAACATACATGTGGTTTCTTAAAAAATGCAGTCTTAAAATGATCGTTTTGAAAGAGACATTGTATTGTTTGTACAATTGAAACATATTGAAATGTACATTGCTTTTGTACATTATCATATCGATTTGTTGTTCTGTTAAAAATCATATCCCACCTTAGTTTTATATTAAATTCAACTGGTTTAACATAAAAAAGGGAATCGTTTAAAGTTTTGTGCCTCCTGTAAGTTGTTGAATATAAATGCAAATTGCTTAGTATCTCGTTTTGCAAAATTGGATGATTTGTTGTTGAAGTCAAATTAATTGATTTAAACAAAGTTTCATGATATTCTTTAAAGATTAAATAAAAATTGTTCAAATTAGAGCTGGCAATACCGGTAGAGTTAAGAAAATCAAAAATAGTTTTTTGACTTGATATTAAATTTTGGAACGTATTACTAGAAGTAGAATTTATTTCGGATGTATTTGTATTACTTTCGATAAAATCAGAAACAGACGTTTGAAGATCAATACTATTTTCAAAATTGCTACATAGCTCTACATTAACTGTTGGTTCAAGATTTTTTTCATCTACGGATTTTTTGTTATATTTACAAAAGTGTAAATGTCTTTTTAGGCCAGAATAGGTTGTGAAGGTTCGAGCACATTTGTTTGAATAAATACATATTAAAAGAAGGTTGTTTCCAGATCTTAAGTTGTGGCAATATTTGAATTGATTAATACAAAATTGAAGATGCTGAAAGTTTTTGTTACATATAAAACAGTACATTTTTAAGTGATACTAAAGTTTTAAAAGAATTCTTTAAAAAAAATTATAAAGATGTAAAAATTAATTTTAATTCGTGAAAAAAAATAATATGTGTTCATATGAAAAAAAAATTTTTGATTGTTGTTTAATTTTACATTTTAACACTGGACTAATGTCTTATTTTTATTGAAGTTTTGAAGAGCATTCCATATTTCAAAAATTCTGGGAGTTGCTGTTTTGTTGGGAAACTTATACAAATATTTTTCAAAAAAAATAAGGAAAGACTTTAGCTCGTTACAGTATGAAATATTAAATATGTGGTGAAGTTTAAAATATATGTCAAAAACGTTGTAAAATTTATAATGACTTGGTATTGCCAAAACTTGTTTGTCAATAGTAATATAAAATTGTTCAATGTTTTCTTTACTTTTACCAGTTATTACAATTATAGGGTCTGCAAATGCCCATTCAGTAGGGTGTGTCTCACCAGCAAAATAGACAAACTTGTCAACGCAATGGTTAAAGCTACTTTTCGACTTCTCTTTTGTTCCGGAAGGTGGAGGCAGCAATTTTATAAGAGCTAGAAAATTTTTGATATCTTCATTCCAATCTAAAGAAAAAAATTGTAGTTTTAAAAATTCTGATAAGTCAAATTAAAGCTTATTATTACTTTGAACAGAATCAATCTCGTGCTCTTTTGAAAGAAGCACTGAAATTATATTTTTTTCAATAATCGGCCATTCATTGCTGAAGCTATCGCCAATTTGAGGAAATAAAATACCAAAGTCAAGAGGGATCTGTAATAGTTTATGTATCATTACTTAATCATTATGTGTCATTATTTAATAAATTTTCAATTAATTCACAAGTTAATCCGGTCCGTATCTTATTTATAAGTTAGACTGAATACAAACGCAAAACTTACTAGTTCTGGATCCACGAAATAAAAAGAAAAGTCCTCTTCAATTTTCAATTGTGCTCGAAAAATATTTTTCCGAACTGCTGCTGTTGACTTAAGCTTATTAACGAGTATGTCTTTTTCTGCAGGGAGCCTAACTCTTTTAAAAAATTGTTGATCCTCCTCAGATAGCTCGTTTTCTTCTATTTGAAGAGGTTGCACTTCAAATTATATATTAACAAAAATTTACATTAATATATTTTCCTATGCGTATAATAAATAAATACAATATACTACCTTCTGTACGGGTTTCCGAAGAATATCTTTTCCTTTTTGTATTTCGGAACTTTAACTGGTTTACTAAATATCCAGTATTAGTATCTGGATCGTAAAAATGCTCCTGTGAAATCGTTAAATTGTATGTTAGATTATTTTAAGTAAGTAGTTATTTGTGCCGGTAATTTTGAAAAAGTTTAAGAAACTTTGTTTGGGCTTAATATTGTTGCAGATCTTGAATCAAAATAAGTTTATTGGCATCACAAAAAAATTATATGGACTTATGCCACTTTCAAAATTACCCTCAAATTTATAAAAATTACCGCTCCAAGATATTTTGAATTGCTTTTGTAACTAGGGAAAATATCAACTGCTATTTTAGCGACGCTGAGTTTTTCTTCTTTGGATGGGTAGAAACCAAATTTTTTTACCAAAAATTGTGTAAGGATCCTCACCAACTCCTTATTATCTTTATCGCTGAGACATTGGTTTTTTGCAAAAGCGGTTAAGATATGAAATCCATTGCTTTCAATCATATATTCTTTTACAGCCTTTAAAAAATAATAATAATAGTTTTTAGAAAATATTGATACTAACAGTGTCAAACGTAAATAAACGATAAATCTTCAAATGACATTATATGTGAACGTTTCATTCTCAATTTTGACCAAATAACAATTTTGACCAAATAAGCGGGAAACGAATTTAAGTGATTTAAAGAAAAGAGACAAAAAACTGTGCATCAATATTCTCCTACCTCTATATTAACGGCATCATTGGAACATGCGGCACGAGTTATGTCACCACAAATACCCCCACCAAAGCCACCAAGACATAACGACACACATACATAAATAACACACGAAAATAGTTCAAACACCTCATATTAACAAAATGCAAAACAAACATAAATTACAAGTGACAAGTTGCGAAATATAAAAATATCGTTCATTAACCCTTTTAATATTAATTGCTGACCATTAAAAATATGATTTTCGAAATTAAACTAATAGAATAAGCACTTTTATATTTAGTTAATAAGTTTCATTGTAAAGTAGACAGAAAAATAAAATCAATCTTAATTCGGTTACAGAAATGAAAAGTTGTTTTTTTTTAAGTGACGATTAAGTTAAGACTATAACTGGCGCAGTCGAAAAAAAAGTTGACGGTATATCAACTTTGGCTCCTAGATATTAAAAGTGAAAAAAGTTAGTGAATATAACTTTATAATTATCCTGAAAAAAAAAAAAGAAAAGAAAAAGTTAGTGAATATAACTTTATAATTATCCTGAAAAAAAGGACAGAAAAAACTGAATATAACTTTATAATTATCCTGAAAAAAAAAGGAAAGAAAAAAGTTAGTGAATATAACTTTATAATTATCCTAAAAAAAAAAAAAAAAAGAAGGACAGAAAAAACTGAATATAACTCTATAATTATCCTGAAAAAAAATAAAAATTTTTTTTTTAATTAAAACATTTATTACAAAGATAAAGGACATAAACATTGTTAACTTGCTTTCATAAAAAGACATTATCATCCCATAAAAGAAAAGAAAAAGAAACCACAAAAATAAACAAATCAAAATAATCTTATCAGCCCACAATAAAAGAAGAAAATACCTGTCGCCGTAAAAAGTGATATTTTGACAAACAACAAGAAGTTCCAGTTGAGCAGTGTAAAATTGGATCAACAAGAAACAAAGCAACTGAACCCACGGGACCACCAAATCATCAACAAGAAGAAATCCACAGATTATGAGACAACTAATAATAATACTAGGGTAAACTAGTTATATTTTATTTTTTTTATTATTATTTGGTAATACATATAAGTATATTTAAGCATAAATTTTAAAAAATAAAGTTATTTTATTCATGCGGAAAACATATCGGGTGAAACCATACACAAATATACTTAGATACCTTATACCAATCCCAGAAAACACTGAAATGTCCTTAGATAACAATAATCCCTCGGGTTCCATTCCCCAAATCTCAAATCAAATTTCATATCACAATCAAATATTTGATTCACTTAAAATCCCAGATGCAGTAAAGGATCTCCCAAAATTTGACGGGAACCCCAGACTTTTGTATGAATTTCTAACAAACGTAGAAGAAATATTAGGGTACTTAGTTAACGTAGACGGGACAAACTATGCAAAAATTATTTTACGAGCAATCAGGAACAAAATAGTTGGACAAGCTAACGAGGTACTCAATGTGTATGGTACCCCTTTAGTTTGGGAAAGCATAAAAAACAATCTAATCCTACATTATTCCGACAAAAGGAATGAAACCTCCTTGATAAAGGACCTACATAATTTAAAACAAACCCAGTCTGTCCAACATTTCTATAGCTCAATCATAGAAATACAGTCATCCATCAATAATAATATCCTAATCCATGAAACCAATCCTAGCGTGATTGAAGCAAAACAAAAACTATTCGCTGAAATGTGCTTAAACACATTCCTGTCAGGCCTTAAAGAACCTTTAGGCTCAAACATCAGATCGATGAGACCTAAAACGATGGCCGAAGCCCTTAACTTTTGTATACAGGAACAAAACATATGCTACACAAAAAAAACATTTACACATCATGTTCCCCAGCAGAATTTTAAACACTTTCCGAGTTATCCACGGCCTCAGACTTACCAACCAGTAGTTAACAATTCATACAGATTCCCTCAACAGTCCTCGAGACAATACTATCCGATTACACCCTCATATCAAAACCGAACGAACAACGTTCAAAACCCCCAAACTAATACAACCACTAATACATTCGGACAGAATAGACATTATTACCCGAAAAATATACCGAATAACGGACTTGAACAAACCCGAACATTTTACAACAATAACAATTCCCTTAACAACACCTTTGGAAGACAGCAGTATAGTGCACAAAACTTACCGCCACCAGAACCAATGGACGTAAGTTCAGGTTATACTCATTTGAGAAAACCACAAAGTATGCAAACCAAGAGAACAACTAATGGTTTTAAGCCTCACGAAATGCACAACATTGATATAGAAGGAACTCCATACGCAAACTTGGAGGAATATTACTATTATCCAGAGAATGACCAAGTTCAAAAGGATGTTACTTTTGCTCAGAACAATTTAAAACAAGACTTAACATTTGGACAAAATTATCAATACAACCAAAACATTAATACAATTGACGACGGTGAAAATTTTCTACTAGATGCCTCCCCGGACCAACCGGATATTTAGACGTAAACAAACATGGACACACATTACCATATATAAATATATCCTCTCCTTCTGGTAAACCACTGAAATTTCTAATAGACACAGGAGCATCATCATCCTTTATAAACCCAGAATATATTGATAAAGACAAATGTAGGACCTGCGAACCAATAACGATTACCACAATATTAAATAAACATTCTTTAAACAAGAAAATCAGTTTACCATATTTTGAAGAATTCAACGAAAATGGTAAGATGGAACTATTTGTCTTTAAATTTCATAACTATTTTGATGGATTGATAGGACTTGATATATTAAACAAACTTAAAGCTAAAGTAGACCTAGGCAGTCAGACTCTGATCACAAAAAATTCAATAATACCACTACAGTTCAAACCCAACCTTACTTCAGGAAAACATATAATTCAACCTTTTTCAAAATTTGTGATTAAAATACCAGTTGATTCTCGAAACGGCGATTTTTTCATACAAAAAACATTTTTAGAATCTGACCTATTTATTTCGGAAGGTATTTATACTGCAAAAGAATGGTATAGTTTCGTTGAAATGGTAAACACATCTGACAAAGAAAAAATTGTTTACATTGAACAACCTGTAAAAACCATTCCATATAAAAATTTCATTGAGGTTAATAACTTCACCATAGACTCAAGCATATTTCACCAAGAAGAAAATATAACAAAAATGCTGAGAACAGACCATATGAACGAAGAAGAAAAGAAAGCACTAAGAAAAATTTGTTTGGAATTCGATGATATATTCTTTAAAGAGGGGAATTCCCTTAGCTTCTCTAATCAAATAAAGCACAAAATTAAAACCACAGATGACATACCAATTTTTACAAAATCATATAGATACCCTTATGTTCATAAGGAAGAAATACGGACACAAATAAATAAAATGCTACAACAAGGCATTATAAGACCAAGTTTTTCACCTTGGAGTGCTCCTGTATGGATAGTCCCAAAAAAAAGGGATGCTAGTAATGTACAAAAATGGAGACTTGTCATAGATTACAGGAAACTGAATGAAAAAACAATTTGTGACAAGTACCCCATACCCAACATTACAGATATACTTGACAAATTAGGAAAAAGCATGTATTTCACCACCCTAGATCTTGCAAGCGGATTCCACCAGATAGAAATGCACCCTGAACATATTGCAAAAACTGCATTCTCTGTAGATGGAGGTCATTTTGAATTTGTCAGAATGCCATTCGGCCTTAAAAATGCGCCATCTACATTCCAAAGAATAATGGATAATGTGCTAAAAGATTTAATAGGCACGGTCTGTCTTGTATACCTAGATGACATAATCGTCTATTCCACATCATTACAAGAACATATATTAAATCTGAGAAAGGTTTTTGAAAAGCTTAGAGAATCAAACTTAAAAGTTCAGATGGACAAATCTGAATTTTTACACAAGGAGTGTGCGTTTTTAGGACACATTATCTCCACAGAGGGAATAAAACCAAATCCCGAAAAAATCCAAGCCATAAAAAATTTTCCTATCCCAAAAACTCAGAAAGAGATAAAGTCATTCTTAGGACTATTGGGTTATTACCGAAAAATTATACAAAATTTTTCGAAACTCACAAAGCCTTTTACTGAATGCTTAAAAAAAGGAAGGAAAATAAATTTTAATGACAAGTACCAACAAACATTCGAAATGTGCAAAAACCTTTTGACCAATGACCCTTTACTCCAGTATCCGGACTTCTCAAAACCATTTGTCTTAACGACTGATGCAAGCGACTTTGCTTTGGGAGCAGTTCTTTCCCAAGGTCCAATCGGAAGTGACAAACCAATATGCTACGCTAGCAGGACGTTAACAGATAGTGAAATAAACTATTCAACAATAGAAAAGGAATTACTTGCTATTGTTTGGGCCACAAAATACTTCAGGCCCTACCTCTTTGGACGTAAATTTAAAATTGTAACTGACCATAGACCACTAACCTGGATTATGAGCCTTAAAGAACCAAATTCCAAATTAGTAAGATGGAGGCTCAAACTTGAGGAATTTGACTATGAAATAGTTTACAAAAAGGGAAAACTAAATACAAATGCAGACGCCCTAAGCCGCATTAGAACTTACGATAACTTTTCTAAAAACGAAGAAGTCAACATTAATATAGTCGACAACGACTCAATTCAGGGAACAGCAGGAACGACCATTCACTCTGCCGAGGAAAATTATGACGATGGCATTCCAATCTCGGAAAAAGCCTTAAACACATTTAACCTCCAAATTATCTTACAAGTTAAAAGCGAAGGTTCTCCTCTTACACTTGAAACCGTTTTTAAAAATAAAATGCGAAAAACAATACGCAGACCAGTATACAACGAAACTTTAATGATCGACATATTTAAAAGATACCTTGCCCCCAATAGACTTTCTGCAATAATGACAGACGACGACACTTTTAGAATTGTTCAAAATACTTACTCCAAATATTTTGCAAATGGCAAAACATTCAAACTTGTTCGATGTAAAATCCTATTAGAGGATATTCGAAATACCGACGATCAAGATAAGCTTGTGAATGACTACCACATCACTCACAATCATAGAGGCATTGAAGAAACATTTGAACATTTGAAACGGGAATATTTCTTCCCTCACATGAAAGAAAAAATAACCAAATGCATAAATCATTGCGATATATGCCAAACGCTCAAATATGACAGAAGGCCTCCGAAACCTACATTTGAAACACCTGAAATACCGAAAAAACCATTAGACATTGTCCACATCGACATATACTGCATAAATAAACGAAACATTCTCACCTTTATCGATAAATTTTCAAAATTCGGATCAGCGTACCTTTTAGATTCCAGAAATAGCATATCAATTTTAAAAAAAATTAAGCATTATATAAGCTTACACGGGCCCCCAAGAAAAATCGTTTGTGACCAAGGTGCCGAATTCAGTGCGTCTATCATAAAGGATTTTTGTAAAATTAACAAAATTAATATACACTACACTTCGTTTCAACAAAGTACTAGTAATTCACCAGTAGAAAGACTACATTCAACGATGACAGAAATATATAGAATTATTATGCAAAAATATAGGCCATTAGAACAGCCATTAGATAATGATGAAATACTGTCCGAAGTAATCATGACATATAATAATTCCATACAGACCGCGACAAAACTGACTCCGTTTGAATTATTCTATGGAAGAGCACCCACATTTGAAAAAGATTTAAACTACAATACGCACCACGAATACCTACAACGACTTAAAGAATTTCAGACCGAATTACAGGAATCAATTAGGAAAAAACTGACTCATGACACAAACAAACGCATTGAGCGATTAAACCAAAATAGAGAAAACCCCGAAACCTTTTTAGAGAATGACGACATATACAGAAAAGAATGTAGGAGAAACAAAATGACTCCTAGGTTCTCAAAAAGAATTGTTAAACAAAACAACAGAGTAACTCTTTTAACACTTGACAATCAGAAGCTCCATAAATCCAAAATAAAAAGACGACCAAAAACCTAAAACCCAAAACTCTATTTTCTTTTAGATTTGTAATGGCACAAGCCGATGTCAAAATTATAGACGTTTCACCAACCCAAGGAATCATTCCACTTAAACTAGGAATTGCTAGAACAATAGTTGACTATAAGCACCTTATACACATAATTAACCTTCAATCTTACGAAGACAATATACAAGAAATAGAGAATGCCATAACTCATTTTGAAACCACACAATTTGCCAAAATTGCATTAAAAACAACAAAACTAAAACTGAAAGAACTTACAACAAAAGTAAACCTCATAAAACCCAGAAACAGACAGAAGAGAGGACTAATTAACGCTCTAGGCTCAACAATAAAATTTATAACTGGAAACATGGACTATGAAGACGCGGAAAGATTAAACAAAGACATCGAACGTCTGCTAACGGAAAATGGACAAATAAATAATACAATAAACGAACAACTCATCCTCAACACTAGAATGATAGAAAGATTTGAAAACATAACTAATCATATAAACAAAGAACAAGATATTATTTCAAAATCCATAAAAAGTATACAAGAACAAACACGTAATTCACTAAACCCTACAATTAACACATTAACACAAATTCAACAACTAAATCAGATAAACTATAATATCGATATACTCACACAGCATCTAAACAATATCGCAGAAGCAGTAGTATTAGCCAAACTAAACATCATCCCAAAACTAATATTAGACCCGATAGAACTTAATCAAATCCATAATACACTAAAAAAACGAATTAACGTAATCTCATTTGAACACATATTCGAATTGCTTGAGTTAGCCGCATATTATAATAACACTAATATTATATTTAACATAAAAATACCAATAATGTCAAAGGAAGAATTTACATTTTATCATATTATCCCAATACCAATCAATAAAACTTTAGAAATTATAAGCGAAGAATATGCATTAATTAACGAAAATAACGTAATACTTTATAAAGAAAAATGTAAGCAAATAGAAAATATATTTTATTGTAAAAATAATTATGAAACAGAGTTTAATATGAATATAAACTGTATTAGCAATATAATAAATAAGATCGGAATCGCTTCTTGTCATTTAAGAGATGTAGGACAAAAAACTGACATTATTCACCCAGAACCCAACTTTATTATCATTATTAACCCTCCAACACAACATATTATTACAATTTGCAACAATATTACCAAACAATACACAATTAACAACACAACCCTTATTCAATTTATCAACTGCAAAATTGCCATCAATAATATATGGTACAATAACGAAAATAATACACATTGGGACAATGGAATATTCATTGAAACGCCACTTTATTTAAATAATAATATTACAACTCTTTCATACAAAAACGAGATAACACTCCCAAAACTTAATAACTACAGATTCCAAGATAAAAAGGTAATTGAAAACATACAGGCAAATACAGAAATACACGAGAAAGTTACTTATTCCGCCTTCGGATCAATAACAATTCTCATCATTATAGTAACAGTTGCAGTTATAAAAAGAAAACCAATGACAATAACATACTCACTCGATCATATAATTAATGAAGTTCCGGCAACAAATCAGGCAAAACCCCTTTGGCCGTCACTTCATTTTAAGGAGGGAGGAGTTATGTCACCACAAATACCCCCACCAAAGCCACCAAGACATAACGACACACATACATAAATAACACACGAAAATAGTTCAAACACCTCATATTAACAAAATGCAAAACAAACATAAATTACAAGTGACAAGTTGCGAAATATAAAAATATCGTTCATTAACCCTTTTAATATTAATTGCTGACCATTAAAAATATGATTTTCGAAATTAAACCAATGTAAAATATTAATTGCAAGTGACAAGTTGCGAAATATAAAAATATCGTTCATTAACCCTTTTAATATTAATTGCTGACCATTAAAAATATTATTTTCAAAATTAAACTAATAGAATAAGCACTTTTATATTTAGTTAATAAGTTTCATTGTAAAGTAGACAGAAAAATAAAATCAATCTTAATTCGGTTACAGAAATGAAAAGTTGTTTTTTTTTTAAGTGACGATTAAGTTAAGACTATAACTCACGCAAAGCACTTGTACTGGCAGTTGTTTGTTCCGAGAAAGTTCTGTATTGTAAATCAAAACATCCGCAATAAATATATTGTTGTACGAGAGGTACAATTAAATTATTCGGTATAAGAATATTTTCTCCATCCGTAAATTCTTTAAAATCCTTCCACTCTGTGTGAAACTTTACTGTAAAGTAAGAAAAATAAAATCACATACAGTGTTTTAACTCAAAATTCAATCTTATACACAGTTTTATGAATATAGCCCTTAATTGTTTTTTTTTTTTATTAATTGTACTGTTTTTTTTCTTCAATGTACTGTTTTTTTGGTAATTGTACAGCTTTTTTTCCTCGATGTACACATTTTGTAAATGGTTAGCCTAATAAATATGTACGTACCTGACTGAATGAAATCCTCCGCGCTGTACTCTTCTGTTTCACTGAATTTTTGCAATTGGATGTATTTTTTGACATCTTCTTTAACGAAGTGCACTTTAATAACTTTATTCACTAGAAAACTCATTTCGCACGCACGTCTAAACATTAACTGATACAAAATATTTGTAAGCAAATACACTTTATCAGAGTTTTTCCTTTTCGCTTAACAAGAACTGTTACCTAACGGCAGTTTCTTTGTATTGTTTGTTTTCGATCGCCTTCAACCAACGATGTTGACAATGTCAACTTTGGGAATGAAAAAGTCTACTTTAAAAGTAGAAAATTTCAACGTGATATGTGTTACAATTTTTTTTATTTTGTCTTCTTCAACCGAAATTCAACTTTAATGATGAAAAAGTCAGATTAGAGAATTGCATGCGTGATTCAACTATTGGTGCAGATAAAGTCAACTTGGTGGGTAAAAAAACTCAACTTTTAAAGTAGAAAATTTCAACTTCAAATATGAATTGAATTGACATGGGCTCAAATTTTTTTTTTCTCCTTCAACCAACGGAGTAGACAAAGTCAACTTCAAAGATAAAAAAGTCAACCTTAAAAGTAGAAAATTTCAACATCAAAGATGAATAATTAAAATTCTCGGATTTCAACCCAAGCTGGTGTAAAAACTTAACTTTTTTGTTGGAAATTTCAACTTAAGAGTATAAAATTTCAACTCTAAGGATGAAATTCGTAAATATATAATATTTCAACTCAAGGAAAGTTGGAAAATTCATCTTAGGAGTTTAAAATTTCAACGCAAAAGTTGAAAAAGTCAACTTTAAAAAGTTTCAACCCAAACATTTTAAGTAAAGTTGAGAATTTACACTTAAATTTTCGACTGTGTACTTTGCCTTCTTCATTGAAATAATTCATTAATTTTTGGCGAATAACCTCTGCTTCTCCTTTCCGTGGATTGTATGGCGTGTCAGAAGCAGCAGAACTGACATTGCTAGTTTCTTGTGCACTCCCTACGCTTTCTATGCTTGTCTCGCCACTTTCTAGCAAATAATTGTGCAAATCAATACATGCAAGGACAATAATTTGAACATTTTCTACACTTTGGTTCAGTGGAGCTAAAAGAACTCTGAACCTGTTCGATAAAATACCAAACGCATGCTCTACTACATGTCTTGCACGGGAAAGTCGTTGATTAAAAACCTGCTTTTTTGACACAGCGAGTGATAGGGATAGGGCTTCATTAAATGTTTCTGTAGAGGGAATGCATCGTCGCCAACTACGACGTAAGGGAGAACTCTATTGTTTCCAATTGCAGCAGCTTGTGGTAGATTTTTCTCTTCTTGCAAAATAGTATTCAGCGGACTCTGTAAAAACACTCCAGCATCGTTGCTGCGACCATTGCATCCAACGTCAACAAAAATAAATTTGCACTTAGCATCTACCAGGGCTAACAGAACTATGCTATTTGTGCCTTTGTAGTTGTGAAAAAATGCCCCGTCTTTGCGTTGAGGACGAAAACTTATGTGTTTACCATCCAACGCACCTAGGCAATTGGGAAATTGCCATTTTATTGCAATATGAATATGAAATATGTAAATATACATATGTATATGTATGCATAAAATATATACACTAAGAGAAAAAACAAGATAAAACTAATAAAATCCATATTGAATCAATAATAAACATTAACAAAGGTCTAGTAATGTTGAAAACTTTTATTTTAATATTGGAAAATATCATTTTTAAGAAGAAACTTTTAAATTTTTTCACTAAAATATTATTTTTATATAAAAAATTTTAATATTGAAAAATATTAAATTAGTTGGACACAATCTTTATTTTTTTCCCTCTGTGTATGTATATATCAACAAACTAAGTGTATATACCTTTAAATATGAGGATTTTAAGTGTCTGTAAAGAGCATTGCACACCTCAGGAACAAAACCACAAATTGCCGATTTTGACAAAAGAGTCTGGTAATCCAAACTGATGTAAGACTCCCCTGTATAAAATATAAACAATTTATAGATGTTAGCAACAATACAAAATCACAATCTTAGCCAACTTACCAGTGGCAAGAAATCGCAACGTCATTGCTAGCTTTTCCTCTGCAGGAATTGCACTTCTCATTACAGTGTCGGAGCGCTGTATATCATCTTTTATTAATGCCAACAAGTAGTCAAAATGTGCCTTAGAAAGCCTTTAGTAGTTTTGGTAGCTATCTTTATCATGCGCAAGCAATTCTTTATTTAAAAATACAAACGAACCGCGTTCGGGTTTTTGCTTCCTCCATTCTTTTACCCATTGTCGTTTTGGCCTATTTACGGGCAATGAAGCAGCCTGTTCTCCGAAACTGGCCAAACCTTGTATGTATAAATATATTACTATAAATTCAAGTTCACATTTTCAAAAATTTAATTACCAGGAAGCATTTCTTCTTTATCGCTATCGTCAGAATCAATCTCAATGGTTTTGCTAATACAATCCATTATTTCATGAATTAGGCTGAGTTTTTCTTTATTTGCCATACTTATTATTTTAGATTATTTAATATTTTTTAAATTTATTTATTTTTAATTCCCGAACACAAAATAACACCAAACAAGAATGCAAAGAGAAATGTCAAAAAAGGAAATAATAATTGATCGTTGCCGACAACAATGTTCGACTGTGTGATCGCGAATGAAATAACAAAAGAGAATTCCAGATGTTTTCCTTCCAAATGTTCGCTCGTGTGAATTGGGACTTACGGTGTTAAGAGCATACGTTCTTCGAAGCAAAGTTATAAATTAAGTGTTTTGTAAGTTGGGCCCACCATTATTATTTTTTTATAGAAAACTGTGAGGACGATCGACATGACGCGTCAAAAACCACTCAGAGCTTCGTTGAAGTACTTCCTGATCGTAAAACACAATGGTGGGGAATATAATAGTTTGGCGAAGACACCGGTGAATCAATTTGTGTCATATGGCCTAATTCTGTGTACTCTTCTAGAAATCGTGTATAATCTGCTTTTAGTTGGGGTTTCCTTTCTAGGTTTCTCTCTCTGGACAACAATCGCCGTTCAGCTATATCTCTTGAATCACCAAGCCATTTAGGACTACCTTTAAGGGGCAGCTTCACTATAATCCGACCACTGCCTTGAACCATGACATTTTTTACAAAATGTTTTTCACAGTGCTGTTGTTCTGGAGTCATACATTGGTGTTTACTTTCGACAGATTCCAACTTCCATAATATTTCAATATTTTTATTTATTTCGCTTGAACTAGTATCCATAAAAGCACACAAAGAATTTGTAGATGGGTTAACGGCTTTGTTAGTATACCTCCCACAGACAAAATCGAGAAAAACATTTCTGCACCCAGAAGCAGTCGTCGATGAAACTCAATCTGCTAGCTCTATTTTAGAGGTCAGCTGAAATTCATTTATTGACATAGTTTCATCTGGATGGTAGCCAGTGATGTAACGTGTTATTAAAAATTCTAGAGACTGTTTATAATTATTAAATCGTGACCTTATCGTACTTTGAGTTTTAAACGGCAATTTAACATTTGATGAGCCAATTCCCACAACATCTACAAAATTTTAAGATTTCTTTAAATTTAATGCATTAGAAAGAGACTTACTTTAAAGTTCACTTGGGAACATGATTCCAGCAGAGCCCCTGCCAAGTGGTAACCTCCATCAGAGTCATGGATGAGGATCAAAGCAGTTGCCAAAATCACCTAACTAACTCTAGGCGTAACAATTTGTTGAAATGTGCCATGAACTGCAGCTAAAGTAGTTGCGGAAGAATTATCATTAATTTGCTTGTGTAAAAGCAAGTGGTGGCGTTGTTTGCAGAAACGACAAGAGTAACGAGAGGGACATTGTGCGTAAATATGTCCCTTTGATAAACAGTTAAAACATAGATTTTGTTTTTTTGCCTGATCAATGCGCTGATCAACAGACAGAACAATAAAGCGTTGACAAGTATTAATGTAATGGCCTGATTTCGAGAAATGATTGCATATAAAATCTTGAGCCATATTTTTTGTGACAAAAGAATGTTGTTTTGTATGTAAATTGTTGTTCGAAAAATTCTTAAAATTATTAACTGAATGTTCCTTTGTAGCTATTCTGCACTGGGCATCCAATTGTTGGCAGCGCCTGTCCAACATCGAACAGCAGTCGGACCACGACGGCAATTTGGTGTAATCAATAAACTCATCCCATTTTTGCTTCGTTTGTGGGTCAACCTTGCTCATCGCGAGATGAATTATGAATGCATCACAAATCTGCTCGTGAGACTTAAGTGACTTTAACGAACTATAAAGGGCTGAAATTGTGTCGACAATGTTTCCTAACTGGTTTCGAACAGGTTTTGAAGACTTAGGGATATCAAACATCGCGGTAACATTTTCCAAAAATATTAAAGTATCGTTGTCGTATCTTTCCTTCAATCGACTAAGGGCCTTAAGGTAGTTTTCGTCCGTTACCTGAAAACCTTTAATTGTAGCTAGTGCTTCTCCACTGAAACAAGATAATAAGTGGTTAAATTCTTCGGATGGATTTAAATAATGGAACACCATCCTGAAAGAAAATGAGGAACAATTTTAAGTGGATATACATAAGTGTGTTTGTAGGTCATAAAACACTGGATTATAAACATTTATTTGAATAAATACTTATATTTTTAGAGCCGCTGTGGAGCATTTTGGGAGAAAGATGTCCAAAATAAAACAAATATAAAATAAATACATATTTTTATTATTTGATTTTTAATTCACCGTTTTTATTTAATTAAAAATACCAAATTTTTTCAAACTGAAGATTACCAAATAATAAATATTTCTTTAATTGTTTTGTTTTTCTAATACTTCAGAATGTACCAAAATTTATTTATATTTAAATTAAAAAAAATTGTGTGCCGTTCATTTTCGTTTAAAAATATTTGTATTTTTAAAGCCATTTTATCAGTGATGCCACCTGAATATCGAAAAAATAGCCTTTGTACACGTGCTCACATCTTTCATCAAATTGACAAGATGTAGCATCTTCCCTACAAGAAATACACAGGGCTTAAAATCAACATCTTTACAAGATGTTTCTATCTTATTTTGTTCCACTCAACATCTTTCGATAATTTTGGTTTGATCACAAGAAAAGTGACATTAAAACAAGCAAAAATGAAAATCTAAATGTCAAAAAGTACAACTGCGGGATAAACATAACCATAACTTTTTTTAAATTTATTTTTTTATCATAAAATTAAATTATAAATGAATAGGATTAGATTAATAGCTATATACTTTTCTAGATTTATTTTATAAAATTCCTTAATTTCTTAACATACGCGTAACAACATTTTTGCCAAAGATGAAAGATGTTGAAAAGGGCACCACTTCAAACCCCATATGACCGTATGTTTTGAACCGTTACATACAAACACTCGTAAATTATAATGTCCAATACATTGCTTGGTATAATAAGAAGTATAAAAGTTAAAAATTATAAATTAAAGAGTGCAACAATAGCTGATGGAATTTGATTTGTATGGCCAAACTGTTGAACCCTACTCGTAATAGACAGACGGTTGAAAAATACAAAGAACCTGATCGTTTAGCAAGTATAAACTTTGAATTTGAAAATTAAAGAGTGCTGTTTTGAGGATTGCCTAGTTTGACAATCCGGAATTTTTCCAATATGCAATTGGGCTAAATTCCTTTACTCAAGGGTTCGACTTGACTTTGTTAATTTGATTATAAAACCTTAATTCTGCCGAAAATAAAAAAACAATTGTACTTGTTGACTTCTTGTTTTCTTCTGATAAATTCACAACTTAAAACATTAAAAAAGAGAATTAACGGTACACTTGCATATTTAAGAAAAAAAAAAATAGAGCCAAATAATTTAACATGTGTGTATATGTAGGTATATAGGCATGTAATTTGTCAATGCGTACGTACATGCATATAATAAGTACTACGTATACATATATACACAAACATAGTGATGAACGGTTTCCCAAAAATGTAACAAAATAAACTTAAATTGAAAGTATTAAAGTGGCTCATAAATTTAATGAAAATAGAAACATTTAGTTAAATGAAATGCAAACATTTTTAAAATAGGTGCCTTAACAGGTGCCCTTATAATTACTGTAATTTGATGTATATTTCCAAACTGTTGAACAGTTATAGACAGACGGTTGAAATTAACAACCAGCTGCAGTGCTCAATTTGCTATAATAAGCATAAAATTTGGAGATGTAACTTAAGGATGTCCAAGCAGTTAATGTAATTTGATATATATGGCCATACTTTTGAACTGTAAAGAAAGACAGATGAATTCTGTTGTAAATTCAGTTCTTGTTTTTGAAAGAATTACATACATATACACTTACATATATTTAAGATTATTTGTTAGTTAACAAATGTTCATGCTGTAATACAAAAATTGATACTAATAATATTTTGAAAAATTAGGAAGCTTCACAGCATTATAATTAGATATGTGTAAAGTATTTTTAGTTACAATAGGATTTTAATTACTTTAATAAAATAAATTATTTTCTCATTTGTTGGCTTAAGACCAGTAGCATACATATATTATTTGATCTTAAAGGTACAATGCAAGGCTAATTGATACCTGGTGTCTGCATTCGCTTTTACGTGTATTTTAGCTTTTGTAAAATCTTGTTGAGCTGTCAAAAACGTCTGGCAATGTTTGTGTGTATATGTGAAATTTACAAGTTTTGGTTATTTGCAAATTCACATACAGTAAAAAAAAAGCACAGTTTTGAGAACTCGCAAAGAAAAACAGCAAACATAATGTAGTGTCGTCACATAGTTACATTTAGTTATACTATATATGGCAATCCTTAAACTTCTCGTTATTAATTATATTTTGATCTATATTTATTATTCTTTTTGTACAAATTAGTATGGATACACACTTCACTTGCTGTTAATTCGATATAGTAGAAAGATGTGTTTTTTATAATATAATAAAGCATTATTTTAAATATTACTACATAATGCGAGCTTTTTAATTTTAATACACAACAGTAATTGGCGACGAGAATAAGACTCGAATTAATCGAAGAGCAATAACCTAAGTATGAGGAAATAGTTTCAATTTTAGATTCTCATTTTTGTCCAAAAAATAACGTGTTAGTTGAGCAGCATAAATTTTTGTGTGAAATACAAAATGAAGACCAAAGTATAGCCGGTTTTTTTGCTGTTTTACGAAAGCGGTCAATCGAATGTGAGTTTTTATGTGAATGCAGCAAGTCAGTAGCGAGTATTTTTCTGAGAGCTCAATTTATTAGAGGAAATACGTCACAGTTATAGCCAGAATCAACATTTATGGACATTACCCAAAAAGCATTAGCCTTAGAAGCTGCAAACAGTGACAACAAAACAATTTTTAACGGTGCATCTACTTCAACCAATGATATTTTCCATGTACAACAACAACAACAAAGAAAAAGTGAGCGCAATTGGAGATCTAGCAGCCGAAGTCGGAGTAATAGCAAAAAAAGAGCAACCAATTCATCAACTAAATTAAATTACCTTGAGCTAGGCATTGAAGGGTTATGTTTAAGATGTGGCCGAGCCAACCATATATCAAAAGAATGTCGTGTCAACAAATCAAACTTTAAGTATGTGGTAAAGTTGGTCATGTTAAGCTGATATGTATACAAGGCAGATTAAAGCAAAAGAAAAAGACAAACAGTTATACATCAAATACTGTTGATATTGATACAACAACATCGGATGAAGATTATGGAATAAATGAAATTGTAGATATCTACAACAAACAATAATTTGCAATGTTAGATTCCCGGAAGTTTTTTGTGAATGTTCTTATTCAAGGTAAAACACAGTTATTTGAGGTAGACTCTGGTACAGGCTTTACGCTAATTCCTGAAAATGACTTTAAAAAGCTCAATATCAACAAGCCCGTAAATAAAACAAATGTCGTTTTTAGAGCCTATACAGGGGATATGTTCAAGCCTTAAGGCGTTGTTAATGTAAGCGTTAAATATCAAGGTACAGAATCTAACGAAAATGTGTATATTGTACAAAAAGAACATTCTGCCTTATTAGGTCGCGTTTGGATACGTCATTTAAAAATAAATCTAACAGATATTGATGAACCCAAAAATCTAGAGCAAATCAAAAGCATAAATTCAATTTCAGAAATAGAAAACAAGTACAAAGAAATTTTTTAAGAATCAGGATTTTAAGGATGCATTCTTAACGTTCTTTGTAACTTAAAATTACAAGAAGGAGCAAAACCTGTAAAGCGAGAGCTTGACAATATGGAGAGAGACGGGATTATTACAAAAATAAATACGAGTACTTTGGGATCTCCTCTTGTAGTAATTCCAAAGCCTGATGGGAATGTTCGTTTATACGTCGACTATAAAGTCGCCGTTAAGATTCAATTACAAAGCGCTCATTATCCAAAAAAAAAGTAGATTAACTTTTCAACAATTTAAAGAATTCTAAATACTTTTGCAAATTAGATTTATATAAAGCATACCTTCACGTTATGGTCGATTAAGACGGTAGTTTGATCCAAGCAATATCAACACACCGAGCTACTTATAAAATGAAATAAAATAAATGAAATAAAATCAGCCCCCAGCGAATGTAACCGCATTGTCGATCAAATTTTACAAGGTCTTACCGGAACAGTCTCGTATTTTGATTATATCGTAGTCCACGGCTTTACGTTAAAAGAGTGTGAAATTCGACTCATCAATTGCCTTGAAAGATTAATGAAATATCAATTGCACGTAAACAAAAACAAATGCGAATATTTTAAAGAAGAAATAAATTACTTAGGGTACGTTATAAGCCATAACAAAATATCAAAATGACCTACTAAAACTCAAGCGATTGTAAACCTCCCAAGGCCTGAAAATGCTGACGATATAAGAAAATTTCTAGGAATGATCACTTATTACTCAAAATTTATACCAAACCTTTCCACCTTAACCTTCTTCTACTTGAACTTTAAAAAAAAAGGTTCGTTTGGACAAAAGATTGTCAAAAAGCATTTACAAATCTAAAGAAAGAAATTTTAAAAGACAGAGACTTAGTTCCATTTAACCCATCACTCCCAGTATTGTTAGTGTGCGACGCAAGTCCAACCGCCAAAGCAGCAGTATTATCACACATTATGGATGGAGAAGAGCGACCAGTAGCTTTTATATCACGTACATTAACCAAGGCTGAGCGAAATTATAGCCAGCTTGATAGAGAAGCTTTAGCGATTATATTTGCAGCAGACAAATTTTTTATGTATCTCTATGGGAAAAAATTTACGTTAATAACCGACAACTGACCACTTTACAGAATATTTCATCAAAGTAATAAAACACCAGCGATGACGTCTGCTAGGCTGTTACGTTATGCAACATTCCTCCAAGGACTCAACTATTAAATAGAGCATCGGAAAGCAGAAAGTATTGCAAATGTAGATTGTTTATCTAGAGCACCCCTGAATACAACACCAATATTTAAACATTTTATTAACGAAGAAGTGCGAATTATTCAAGAGCAATTCGTAAATTAAATTTCAACCTCATAAATTACTGCAACTACAATTGCCAATGGCAAAACTCAAAAAAGATTTATTTAAGGGAAACAACGTTGACATCGATTATTCAATTTAAAATGGTATCATATTTAAAGAAAATCGTGTCATTATACCAACAAAATTACGTGAAGACATTTTGAAGGAATTACATCATACGTTGGAATCGTAAAACTGAAACAGCTAGCCAGAAAATATTGCTATAAGGGTGTCGATAGTGATATTGAACGAGTCGTGCGATCGTGTTCCAATTGTGCCAAAACTAGAAATAACCCGCCGAAGGTTCCGGTTCATAAATGAGATGAGCCAAGTGAAAATTTTGAACGTGTCCACATAGATTACGCAGAGCCTTTTCAGAATCACTACTTTTAAGTGCTAGTAGATGCTAAATCAAAATGGCCTGACATCCGTTTACTCAGAGAAGCTTCTACTTCAGAAAAAACAATAACGCTGTTGCAAGATATATTTTATACCCATGGTTTTCTACAAATCATTGTTTTGCAAAGATAATGGTATAATTCAGAAATTTATAGCTCCAGGACACCCCGCAACGAATGGACTAGCAGAAAGGTATGTTCAAATCCTAAAAACAAAATTAAAAGCTATGGAAGAAGACAATACCCCACTTAACATCAAGGTGAAAGAAATTCTTCTCCGTTATAGAGCAACGCCGCGAGCTAATTGTGAAACACCGTCGAAATTATTCCTTGGTTGACAGCTCAAAATTAAACTAGATGCTATCCGTCCAGTTCAACATAATAAATCTAAATTAATTTTCCCATTATTCGTCAAATTTGTGTGGGAGATAGGGTGCAAGTCCGATGGTACGAAAAGAATAAGCCTACATGGAAATTTGGAACTGTTAAAATCAAATAAGGTCATTTCCATTATCAAGTAGAACTCGACAATGACTATGTGCTTAAGCGCCATATTAACCAATTGCTTAAATCTAAAGTAGAAAAACTTAAAAAGTCTGTTTTATTTGCCGACCTCCACAATCACCCAAATCACAAATTGAAGAAATACATATAGAACGTAGACCTGTTAACCCAATCATTCCAGCAACAACCACTAGATGACCAGGATCATAACCTAAGAAGATCAAGTCGTATAAGAAGACAGCCAGCCCGTTCTGAGGGTCATGTCCTATATTAGTGTGGGAGATTGTAGTGTCGTCACTTAGTTATATTTAATTATACTATATATGGCAATCCTTAAACTTGTGGTTTTAATTTTCTTTTGATCTATATTTATTATCCCCCTTTTTGTTCAAATTAGTATAGATACACACTTTACTTGCTGTTAATTCGATCTAGTAGAAAGATGTGTTTTTCATAATATAGCAAAGCAGTATTTTAAATATTACTAAATAATGCGTGCTTTTTAATTTCAATACACAACACGTATGTTGACCACATGACCTAATGCAGTCAGCTATTCAATTCGCCTTGGGCACAACGTATAGTTAGAAGCAAGGCACATTGTTTTTACTAGGAAGTGTCGTCCGCCCAGCTAGTTTGTAGTTGTTTATATTTTACCACATTGGTTTACGAATTTAAAAAAATATCAACAAAAAGCACATGCAAAACAAAGCAAGCGTTTATTTTTATCTTAATTCCCGTTTTGATATTTCCACGGTACAAAGTTATAATAAAATGCCATGTTGTTTTTGCAATATAATATTTGTTGTAGAGCCACTACTAGCTAGTAAAATAAATGTATCTTGGTAACAACAGCCAGATAACTCACTTGAGACGTTTAAAAAGTGTGTTGTCATATTTTCTACCAACTTTCATTTAAGCGAACAAAAAATTAATCAAAAACACTGAAAACAAAGTATATTTTTCAAATGTATGCGGACGTTTTCCAAAAAAACAGGAATAATTAGACGCTGGCAGAATGTAATGCCGCATTTTCCGGACTGCAAAATTTTTCATCAGCATTCTTCGCATCTACCTATCTTAAGTTGTGTATATTGTATATATCATCCTCTACAACACATCTTGTACATTTGTTTTTGCTTTTTTACCACAACTATCGGTATAGCCACAAAATGTAAATTTTATTATTATTCGTTCATAATTGTTTCCTCACAACATTGCATTATCATATTAACTGTTGATGAGTTAGGTATTAATATATATGTATATACGCGGTGCCTTACGTGTTTCAATATTTTTTTCCCCCAATCAGGGGTTGAACCGTGGAATATAAGAAATGGATTAAAATTTACTTTTTTGGCTTAGATTAATTTTTTAATTTAATTTTTCTAAAGTAAAATTATTTTTTGAAATGTATGCGGACGTTTTCTAAAGAATACAAGAACCCCTGATTTGAAAAATTAAAATATTTTTCTTATTTTTAAATTATCTATCGCCCAATATATTTATGTTTTTGATAGGAGTTACTTTAATATTCATAATGAAATGGCAAAGTTAGAGGCAGGCGTGGTTTTTTTGCTTGCTGCCCCAAAGGATATAGACCGATCTTACTGATTTTCGATAGCAACATTTTCGAAATTATATCTGATCGATTGGCGTATTTAGGTTTGCTCTAGCTTATCTATTGCCTTGGCAATAGTCGATTTCAACACTAACACAGACGGATAGACCGACATCGCTCAATAATTTTCGCTACGCATAAGAACTCAGCTTATATACACTTTATAGGGAAATGGATATTGTAGAAATTACAAACGTAATGACAAGCTTAAATTTTACCTTTTTTTCTACTTTTTGTGGTGAAGGGTATAAAAAAATAAACGTTATAAATTTGAAAAAAAAAATAAGACGTTCAAATATTTTAAAGTTACATGTGCGTATTTTTGTGTCAGAATTTGAGGTATAAATATATATTTTTTATATTATTATATTTCTTTATTGAATATCAGCTTAAAATGTATAAGGTACAATAATATGAGAATTTACTTAAAAGTACTACATACAACAATTACAAACTACTTAATTAAATACAAAAAATTTTTAAAAAGACAGTGTTAAGGAAAAGTTTATGTCAAAAAACCTTATACAAACTTAAAAGTGATAATTAAATTTGTTTAACCAACCACTAGCATAGATTATTTCTCTCCAAATAATCTTAAATTTCTTATAGTTTTAAAATTAGACGGTCTGCATTTTTTTGATTAAATGAGAGCGTCAAGTCCCTTACAAATGACTAATCATTTTATGCTCAAAATTTCAATGTATTTAGTCAGTGGGGAATCTACGGGGAAAGTTGTGTATTATTTTTAAGTTTTTGTTTTGGATGATTTGAAGCTTCTTTGTATGATTTTTAGCAGTTTTGACTTTTTATCCATATGTCAAAATCGGTGTGATACACATTTGGTATAACAATATTTTAATTTTTAAACTTGATCTCCTGTTTAGTAAAGGATACAGTGCGCAGCCACACCTTATTGATTTTTCACATATGTATTTAACATGTTAACTTTATCGTTAACTTTAATTTTCTATTTATTGAAGTATTTTTGGCTTCAGTTTAGAGCCTGTCGCATTCTCTTGACTATTGCGTTTGATACCTTGCCGCGACATACACATAAAAGCACTGTCGTCAGCATAAAAAACTTCTCCTTGATTTCTGCGAATATTTAGAACCGTGAAATATAATAAATGCAGTGTTGGAGAAATAACGGACCCTAGTGGTAAACTTGCTGGTATTTGCCTTTCACTAGAATAATTCCTATTAAAAGAGACGACAAATGATCGATTATTTAAAAATCTTTATACTATTTTTTATAAATAAATAGGAAAATTAAAACTATTAACTTTAAACAACAAACCATCACTCCAGATAGAATCCCTTTCAATATCAAGGAAGATAACCCTAGTACTTTTGCGCTGACTTTTATTATTTTCAATGTCTTTAATTACTCACTTCAATTGATGAATGGTTGACTGTTCCTTACAAAATCCAAACTGTTGGAAAATAGTGATGTTGTTTAAGTTGAAGAAATCAACTATTCTCTTGTAAATGATTTTTTAAAAAAACTTCGTTCAATAGGCCTAGAATTCTAATTGGTCTGTAACTGGTTGGCGTTTTAAGATCTTTTATAGTTTTGTGTAACGGAATTACTTTGGCCTTTTTTAAAAAACTATGAGCAAAATAGCCACTTCTTATACAAATATCAAACATTTTAATTAATTTTTCGCTTTCAAAACTTTTGAGATCCGGAAGCAACTTAGAGATAAGTCTTGACTAAGAGTCATTTCTATCCCTGTTTATGTGAAAATTGATAAGATTGTTTAACTGCTTTAGTATACTTATTAGGTTCTGTAGTTTGGATCTCCACATTTCTGTAATTTACGCCTGAATTTATTTCTTTTTAATATAAACAATTTACATGTATTGGATATTTCTCTCTGCCATTGATTTTTTTCCCAACTAGTATTAAATTAAGTACCTGTTTGACAATAGAACATAATTAACTTAGTTTCATATCCAAGTGATTAGTGTAGCAAAATTTGTTTTAAGTCTGTTTTTCTCTAAAATAGTAATCATTTTTTGCTTAAAAAGTTCTTCTACTAAAATATTATTTATTTTTTGCAATTTTGTTGTTGGATCTTTATTTGCTAACTTATAATTAGTAACATCCCCTACAATATTGTTAATTTTTAAATCATAATCAGTTTTACTTATAGCTACTGTAGTGTTACCTTCATCTGCTTTTAAAATAAGTATGTCTCTGTTTCTTCTTAAAAAATTTTCAGCCTTTTTCACATGCTCTAACATGAACCTATCTCTATTAGTTAGTTTTAACTTATTTAAGTGATTATCAATTATTAAAGTTAATTTAGTCCTAGCTATTTCCTGGGGGGTTATTATGTAATTCGATTCGAATCGAAAAATATACGAATTCGGAAAAATTGCATTAGACAGTACGATTATCGGAAATTTCTTTTCGAACTTTCGTAAAAAATTATTTGCTTACGCGATTTTTTTACCCGCTTTCGTATTAAAAAAATCCCTTTCGAAACTGCAACTATGTAGTAACTATGTAGTACGAAAACAAGTGTCAAATTTGTTTCTAACGCATTTATTCATTCGAATGCCATTTTCATTGCGGAAATATAAAGAAATAATAATGTAAGTATAAATGTATATTATTAAGTAAATAAATAAATAAATAAAAATTCTGTTTCGGTTTGTGCAAGGGATACGCCAAAAAAAAGTGTTTACACAAAGCCTAGACAATATGAAATATTGGTAGAATTTATGACGCGGCATTCTGATTTAGCAAAAGGCCATTTAAACGCTTCAAACGCCAGAAGTAAGTCAAGGGAATTGTGGCAAAAACTAGCTCAAGATTTAAATGCTGCAGGCCCACCTACACATGAAATAGAAAAGTGGAAAAAAGTATGTAATTGAAAAATTTGAAGTGTTTACATCTCAATATGTACAAAAATTTTTATGTTTAAAATCGCAGGTATGGGCGGATTACAAACAGCATATTAAAGTGAAGTCCCGTCGTAATAAAAATAGCCTTTAAGGAACTGGAGGAGGGCCAAGCAATTACTGTTCATTAACAGCGCTGGAGCAACAAACTGCTGAATTGCTTTCAATCGATGAATATGTTGAAGGAATTAATGGTGCATCAAGGTTTGGGGCATACACAAATATTAAAACGTCTACGCACAATACAGAAAATAATATTGAGGATAACTATATAATTCAAGAAAGTATTGAAATATCTTGCAATGACAGTATGGCAAATTCTAATGAACAAAGCTCAAAAGATTTAAATGTCACTACTCCACGTAGACGTACCTGTAGCAATTCTTCAAGCAAGGACATGCTATTACAAAAGCAAGTTGAAAACCAAATTAAGTATCAAGAAAGTTCAATACAACTGTTGAATAAATTAGAGGAAAATCAAAGAAGTTTCCTAATAGAGATGAAGGAAATTAATAAGAACCTTTCAACCAACAACAAATATTTAAAACGTAAAAGCGATTTGAATGAACGCATTTACAAGTTAAAAAGAGAAAAGTTTGAATTTTTGAAGAAAAATGAAATAGAAAAAACGAAGCGTAAAGTTGCACAACTGGAGCTCAAGCAAAAAATGTTTGAATTAGAGTGCAAAAAATACGGTCATAATTAAATACTTTTACTAAAATTTTAACTTAGCTTTAGAATATTTTTTTTATTAGATAGATAGATAAATGCTAATCTCAATGAATTACAATTTTTTGATACGATACACTTATTATTTGTTAATGAAATAAAAAATTGATTTTTTTTAATTTTTGTATTTATTAATTTTTTATCATATTATCCCTTATTTCATTTCTTATACGTTTTACTATATTAAAAAAATTACTTTCCAAATTACTTTCAGTGCTACTGCTAACAGAAGATGTAATAGTACTATTCTCAATTTGCAAACATTCACTCTCTACATTATACAATAAACAAATATTATGTAATAAACAGCAGACGTTAAGAATTTGAACTGCTTTTTCTGGGGAGTAATGTAGTTCTCTTGCTGATAAAAGACAACGGAAACGCGCTTTTAGAATACCAAATGTCCTTTCTATGATGGACCTTCCTTTGGAATGTTGATCATTGAAAAATGATTCAGGAGAATTTTCAGATGCATTTCTGTAAGGCGTCAAAATCCATGGTTCCAACGGATAACCTGAATCGCCTGAAAAAAGTTAATTACTTGTTTATAAAAATTAAACAAAATAATATGCGAATTTTACCAATTATTCTGGTTCCAGTATCTCCAAGTTGAAAGTTTTCTTTTAAATTTTGCCTCTATTCAGATAAATTCCAGATATGAGAGTCATGACAAGCTCCTCCAAAACGTCCATTTATAGCTCTTATATACATTTCATGATCACAAATCTTAAGAAAGTATAGAAATAATATAAATAATTAGGCATATACGTACACATGCATAGGCATTTAACTTACCGCCATAGCGTTTATACTATGTTTAAGTTTTCTGTTGAAATATAAATGTTCATTGTTTCTTGGTCTTATTATTTGAATGTGAGTTCCATCTATTGCACCTATTATTCCCGGTATTGCACATTTATTATAAAAAAATCTTTTTGCTTCCATTTTTTTTCTCTTCGGTCATTTCTAAAACAATATGCTTGGGACAAAGATTTTTTTCAATTACTTCACATACTTCCGATAGACAAACGGAAATATACGATTGAGACATTCCTAATAAATGATCTTGGCTGATTTGGTGCTGGTAACCACCTTGTGCTAGACACTTTAACGTCGCTGCCAATTTCAGCATTGGAGGCACGGCGCTAGATCTTTGAGGTGCTTTTAAGTCGTGGTTTATAGAATTAAGTACATACATGAATGCGCCTTTGTTAAGACGAAAATTCTTGATGAAACTAAAAGTAGTTTTGTACATGATATGATATTTTATAACTTGTTTCAAATAAATTTCTTACGAGTATTCAGTGAGATTCATAATATTTGATGTATCTCTTATTAACTTTCTTTGTATTCTTTCTGAAGTTATGTTAGTTTCTTCATCACTTTCCCATAACGAAACACAATCCATTTGTTAACTTTTATATCCTTGAATAAATTTAGCACAAATTAATTGGAATTTTATTTAGATATTTTCAAAGCAATTTTGACGTTTAAAAAGAGAAAAGCAGAGTACAGCCAAGTTTCTGACATTCTGAACATTGGCATTACTAGGTTTTACCCTTAAATATTTAAATGCAACTGTGTAACCCTTTCGAACGTACTATATAATACAATTTTGTTTTCGAATCGGAAATTCTTTTCGAATACCTTTTCGATTCGAATCGAATTACATAATAACCCCCCTGTTCTTTTGTTTTTAATGTTTGTACAAAATCCTCTCCGTCCGCTACCATTTTTAAAACGAGAAAATCTGCTCTCTTAATTGGCAGTGCATGCTTATGCCCTAATGAAAGAATCTACTAAACCTTATCTGCAATATCTAACTTAGTCTTATTGACAAACCACTTATTGTTAAATTTAATACCTTACTTTCTCCTTTACAACTCTCTTAAACAGCTCCTAATCTGTCCTCAAGCTGCAAAGATCTTTCCAAGATCTTTCTTTTCTTAAATCATATTCAAACATCATCAGCTCTCTCGGAAAATACCTCAGTAAATTATGTTTTTCCAAAATTGCACATCTTAAAATTTTGTTTCTTTAACCATCCAAATATTTTTCCATAATGTGTTAAATATTTCTTTTTCCCTCCATCTTGAAAACATTAAGAATATTCTAAGTAGAATTTAAAACAAATTTTGGTACAATTCCAGAATTTCGACATCGAATTAAGAAGGTTATTATAGATGTGGTTTTAATTATTTTCTCCCTCAAAGTTTTAAAACGATTGACAAGTCCTCTTGTCTTCCGATTTCTTTTTAAAACGTTATAACTCATTTATATTATTTATGCGTGCTTACTTTTCAATTAAATTTAAATGTTTTTTTGACCTTTATTCTATTCTTATTCATTAAGGACTAGGTCAGGTTTTAAAATAAAAATGTTGTTGGCATCTTTGGGAAACAGGAAACAAAATTATTAAAATGTGTGTTTTCAAATACAAATTATAAAACGTTAAACGTTTTTAAAAGAAATCGGAAGGCAAGAGGACTTGTCAATCGTTTTAAAACTTTGAGGGAGAAAATAATTAAAACCACATCTACATTAACCTTCTTAATTCGATGTCGAAATTCTGGAATTGTACCAAAATTTATTTTAAATTCTACTAAGAATATTCTTAATATTTTTAAGATGGAGGGAAAAAGAAATATTCAACACATTATGGAAAAATATTTGGATGATTTAAGAAACAAAATTTTAAGATGTGCAATTTTGGAAAAACATAATTTACTGAGGTATTTTTAGAGAGAGCTGATGATGATTGAATATGATTTAAGAAAACCGTTTTCAAGAGAACTTATGGAATGATTTGTGCAGTTTGAGGACAGATTAGGAGCCGTTTTTAAAATTAAGGTAAATAATATTCATATAAAAAGGAGTTTTACTGTTTAAAAATATTGCAAAGGAGAGAATTAGGTATTAAATTTAACAATAAGTGGTTTGTCAATAAGACTAAAAGTACGATCAAGTTAGTCAAATATTTGACCAAAAAGGCGTAACCACTAATTTATAGAAAAAAATATTTTCTCATTTTAAAATACTTAATAGGAAATATAAGATCCTACTTAATACTAGAGGTAGGATATCACACTTATTATATTTTAAATCGTCATTCGTAATGATATGTCAGGAAAGTTTGAATAAACATTTGTAAAAATAGTGGTTACGCTTTTTTGGTCAAATATTTTACTAATCTGACCGCACCTTAAGTTAGATATTCCAGACGAGGTTCAGTAGATTCTTTCATTAGGGCATAATCATGCACTGCCAATTAAGAGAAAGGATTTTCTCGTTTTAAAAATGGTAGCGGATGGAGAGGATTTTGTACAAACATTAAAAACAAAAGAAGAACGCGAAATAGCTAGGACTTAATTAACTTTAATAATTGATAATCACTTAAATAAGTTAAAACTAACTAATAGAGATAGATTCATGTTAGAGCATGTGAAAAAGGCTAAAAAATTTTTTTGAAAGCAGATAAGGGTAACACTACAGTAGCTATAAGTAAAACTGATTATGATTTTAGAATTAACAATATTGTAGGGGATGTTTCTAATTATAAGTAAGCAAATAAAGATCCAACAACAAAATTGCAAGAAATAAATATTGTTTTATTAGAAGAACTTTTTAAGCAAAAAATGATTACTGTTTTAAAGAAAAACAGACTTAAAACAAATGTTGCTACAGCTCCTGGATTACCTAGAATTCATAAAGAGAATTTTCCTTTAAGAACCATTTGTTCTTTTATTAATTCTCCATCTTATGAATTGTGTAAATATATTACAATAATATTGAAAAAGATTACAGAGAATTCTAAATATAATGTTAAGGACTCAATAGAATTTAAGGAAAGGATAAAGAACCAGTGTATTCAGAATGAGGAAAAGTTAGTTTCATTTGGTGTAGTATCATTATTTCCGAGTAAACCTGTTGATTTAGCGATAAATATAATAGAAAAAAAAAATGGAACGTGATACAGGGATATAATGGAATGGAGAAATATTTATTTTTACGTATATTAAAATTTTTTATAGAAGATAATAGATATTTTCAATGGGATACCCAGCCTCTCCAATTGTGGCAGACATTGTTATGTAGAAATTATTAGACATCTGCATTGAAGAACTTAGTATTAAACCAAGATTAATGACTAAATATGTAGATGATTTGTTTTGTATTATTTCGGAAACTGGAAAATATGAATATGAAAATATACTGGAAACATTTAATAAATTTAATAGTTGCATAAAATTCACAATAGAAATAGAACGCGATTTTATACTTCCCTATTTAGATACGTTAGTAATAAGGAGAGGTAATAAACTAAAAATGGATTGGTATCAAAAGCCGACAGCTTCCGGAAGAATTATTAATTTTTATTCCAAACACAACAAAAGAATAACTATTAATACAGGCAAAATTTTGATAGAAAAATTATTTAATATAGGTGATAAGGAATTTTAAAAGATAAATAAAGAGTTTGTTTAAACAATTTAGGTACGGAAGAACAAGTCTTTAATTTATATACCAGTAATAGCAGAAGGATAGAAAAATACAAATTTTTTGATTCAGAAAAATATAATTTAGCTTACATAACTTTAAACAGATTATTTAGTAAAACAAAAGATAGAATACAAAAATGGGACATGTGTAATGTAGTATACAAAATACGTTGTAATGGTAATGATACTGAAGACTGTAATAAAGTATATGTAGGTAAAACAAAGAATTAACTTAAAACTAGAATAGCTGGATATAAATCTGATCAAAGATATAGAGACGTAAGTAATACTCAAAAATTTGCATTATCTTCCCATTGTGCCAGTCTAAATCATCATCCTAACTTTGAAAATGCATTAGTTTTAAATATAGAAAACAATTATAAACGTCGGTATATGTTAGAGATGTTACAAATAATTAAAGTTCCAACAAAAGAAAGAATAAACTCTAAGGCTGATACTGATAATGTTGCGCAGTGGTATAGACATTTAGTTCAGAAAAAATAGTAAACGTTACAATGTATCTAACTTAATTGTTTTTAACATTTTTATCAAATAAAGTTTTTGTGTTTGTATATGTATATTTTTTTTTTTTTTTTGTATATTTTAATTTTTTTGAAAATTTTAAGAATTGGAATCTATTTTGAGTATTGTAATTTTTTATATGTATGTTTATGTTAACATGTTTGAATTTTTTGTCTTTGTTTTTTGAAAATTTTTTGAGTTAGTTTGACAAATTTTTTCAAATGAATTTATAATTCGTATTTGAAAACACATAATTTTAAAAATTTTGTTTCCTGTGTCCTGAAGATGCCACTCAACGGTGTGGCGAAATATTGAAAAAACAAATAAAAAACAATATTTTAATTTTTAAAACCTGACCTAGTGCTTAATGAATAAGAAGAGACTAAAGAAAAGAATAAATAAAAGAATAAATTTAATTTATTTAATATTAGGTTACAATGCAAATGAGCCCAATGGGCCATTATAGTTACCATTGACTAGTTAACATTATAAGAATTTTTAACCCGGTTTCCTTATTAAACTTATATCCTGCCTTAAGTCAAAGTTAGAAAAAAAAAATGGAGTACTGTTTGAACAAAACAAGCTCTAAATTTGTTTCTATTATTTATTAATCTGTACAAACACTACGATAACGTACTGATCTTTCCCAACATACCAAATGACTTGTGAAAAATATTTTAAAAAGCTTACAAATATAAGCCTTAAGCTTGAAAAAGAGCGTGTAACACAATGCATGAAAAATGCTATCGTAAAAATTGTACAAAAATCAAAACGGAATCGTTATGAAAATATTATATGTATATGATTAATATAAGCTTATCTTTGTAATTGTAGAATAAGCTTACAGAAATAATATTTTATTAATTATGGCATAAAAAAGCTTATTCCTCTCAATATTTTTATATGCTTCTTTACATAATTATAGAATTAGCTTCATGAATAACGTACACATACATACAAACATGTTTTTTAATATTAAATATTATTAATTAATTAAAAAGTATATAACAAAAACAAACGTTATCGACGAACAAATTGAAAAATTAAAAAAAAAAAATAAATTTGTGAACACACTTTGTAAAAAAACAAAACGAATTTCGAAATATTTGTGTATAATAACATTTTTATTAAGCATTGGTTAAAAATGCTTGTGAATTTAAAATTTATAAATATTAATATAAGCGAAATTTAAAAAAGCTTAAAAAAACTATTTTATATAAGCTTATTCAAAAGTTGTGTTGCAGTTTGATTGCTAGTTGGTATGTTGGGTTATTTTAGCGTACGTTAGTGTTCGCTCTAAGTTATCTTTTAATTTATATTTTATCAAAATTTCAACATTCAACATAGTTCATCGATTAAATCTGTTATAGAAAGTGAAGTATTTGTTAATAAACAGAATTCATAAATATTTTTATTATAATACAAACATAGAAATTAGTATTAATAAAAGTTTCAAGTTTATTTTTTCCCAAATATTTTCAGATAAAATATTTTAACAATTAAATTCAAACAAACAATCAAAAAACAAAATTTTTTACATACTAAAGTATTTTTAAGAACTTTCAAAATCTAAAACTAATATGCAGTATGTATATTTTAGCACATCGTTCATATAACGAAAAACAATTAAAAGAATTCCAAAAAGGGGTAAAAATGAAGGCGCTTAAAATTCTACCTAAAACTAAATATACTTAAATCTAAATCTTTAAAACTAAAAACAACAAGAAATAAGAATAATGTTAATAAAAACAAAACAAAATCATATTAATAAAAAGTGAAACAAATTACGAATTAACAATTACTCATAAAAAAAAAAACAATAAAAGCAAAACACATAAAAACATGAATATACAATTATATTAAAAACAAAAATAAATAAATACAAAATAAGTAACTGAACAGTATTATAAACAGTTTTCCCTATATTAAGTAATAGGTCTGCACCCTAATAGAAAGGGCTAGCTCCCCTAAGAGTCAACAGGTCCAGTTTTCCAAGCTAAGCTGGAAAGGCATAGGTGATGACAGGGGGAATGACTTGGCGATAGACCAAAAGACGCAATTTCCTATCGAGGCCTTTTACGCATAGAGTAGATACGCCTGACTCTTTTGAGAATATCATCGATGTGCCTATAGCTCTCAAAATTCTAATGGAAGATGACACCTAGGTATTTAAGCCTATACAATGTCCCAATCAGTTCTCGTCCGATATTCAAACAAGGTAAGTAAGGTCTACAGTTTGGATAAATACATTTTCATCTTCTCTATAAACATTACGGCTATAGTCTTCGCAATGTTCAAGGTAAGAACATGTTTTGTAAAATAGGCCGTCAGTACCGTCAAGTATCGGTTCAGTCGATCCTTAATATTCCTTGCTCTAGCACCTGATGAGGCTACTGATTGCATCGATAGATAAGTAAAAGATCCTCTAGTTGCAATTGCGGTATGTAGGAAACAACGAAATTGTACAGCACAGAGCCCAGTAATGAGCATTGTGGCACTCCAGCATTAATCAAGCCTTCGACAGACCTTACATCACCAACACGAACCCTAAAAGATCGGCCCCTTAGGAAGTTGTCCAATAAACGGCAAATGCCAACACCAAATTCCATGCTTACCATTTTGAATACAAACATGCCAAATCAAAAGCCTTGGCAAGTCCAGGCTAACAGATATAGTAGGAAACCTTCTATTCAGTCCCCTGGCAATAAAGTCCGTCAGTACCGTCAGTGCATGCGTTGTCGAAAGTTTACTTCAAAATCCAAATTAAAATTCTTTAAAATGTCCTTGTCAATTATAACGTCATTTATCTTTGCCAGGAGAAATAATTCAAACAGATTTCGAAAAGTAACCAACAAGGAAATGAGCTATAGCTTTCACACGAACCAGGTGCTGAACTGGGTTTCGGTATAGGAACGACGAGGATCGATCTCTGTGGTTTTAGAAAATAACCTATGTAACAGCAATGGTTCTTTTCAGCACAATATCAGATTTCCCGTCCATACCATAGGACCTTTTATTTGATCTACGCCTTAATGCATTGCCTACGGGTGCAGTGTAAAAGAAACCTAATCTTTCTACACTCCTGCTTAAGTCAATCAGTTCTCCGTCAGCTGTTATAGTCCTGTCGAAAACTGTCAAAGGTTTCGTCCTGTCCAAAGACGAGACAATCGCCCGCACATTTGAACTTAATGAATCGGAATGGGCACTTTCATCGGAATGGTTAACCTGAAAGAATCGAGTTGCCAACAGATTAGCCATTCCAGTAGTGTCAGATACAATCGTACCATGAGCATACACGAAGTTTCGAATTATGGTTCCTACAATCGACCCGTCTCACCGCCGACTTTATGTTTCTAAATGTTCTGTCGCTAAGTCAAAAGTAGGTATGGCCCGATTTATAGTCCAAGGTTCGTACTTGCTACAGTGTATCCACAAATGTCAGGTAAAAGTCAATGAAGGAAAAGGAAACGTCATTCTTGTCGGTCCGTCAGTTTGTCGTATTTCCATGTCGGGACTGGAGAGTAAAAATTTTCAAATGTTGCGTCTTCTCGCGTTTATGAGCGGGTCTCCCCAGTAGGAATGTTTTGCATTAAAGTCAGCACTAATTACCACACTACAATTACGTACCACTGGCTGTATTCCATCAAAGCATTCCGCAGTAAAGGCGTCACTGGGTTTATGGTACATTGAAATGGCAATCAAGTCTTAAAATAATGAAGTCAATCAAATCTTTGGCAATCACTTAATTCACTTAATCAACATTAATTGTCTATAAAACATAATATGGCGATCCTGCCCAAACTAATATAGAAATCATATGACTATTATTTAAAGACATAAACATCCAAGGCTAACAATTCTGATCCTACCATACATTTTGTATATTAGATAAAATTTTTATTTTTGTTTTGTTTTTTTTTTATTCTCAATGACGGATTTTTCGGAAAATTTCCATCCCAAACCCTTCATACTCCTTGAAACAACGGAAGAGAGGAGGAAAGAAGTTACAAAGAAGAAAGGAGAGAGCTGAGATTGTAAAATTAATAAGTCTGTCATCTGGCGAAGAGAAGCCAAGATTATATATATATATATATACGAGGGCTGCTAAATATATTTCTGGCCTGGCAACACTGAGTGCTGCCAAGTGCAATCTGACATTTCCATTGGAAAGTTTGTCATTTTTAAGCATAATCGTACTCAAAACGTTTTGACGTACGACCATTACTTGTGTTGTATACAGTGACTTGAAAAAATTAATATAGAAAAAAATGGAATTAACTCGTGAACATTTTCGTGCCATCATTTTTCACAACTTTCGACGTGGATTATCACGACAAGAGTGCATTGATGAACTTAAATCTTTGTATGGCGATGAAGCACCATCCTATAGCACTGTGAAAAATTGTTATAATGAATTTTATTGTGACCGAAGCTCGCTCAAAGACGAATTCGCCTGTTTCTTCGGCAAAACTGGTCATGTGACGACTGTTCCGCTTGAGCAACGTAGGGCGGTCACTTCTGAGTGGTACAATACAATTTGTTTGCCTGAAGTCATCGGTTAAATTCGAAAAACCAACAAGTGAAGACGAATCCTTGTTCACCATGACAATGCGAGCTCTCACACATCGGCCCAAGCCAGAGCGTTTTTGACCGGCCAAAACGTCGAATTAATGGGTTAACCGCCGCACAGCTCTGACTCGCACCTAATGACTTCTTCTTGTTTCCGCACATCAAGAGCAAAATGCGTGGTCAACGATTTTCGTCGCCAGAAGAAGCTGTTGAAGTGTTCAAAAATCATGTTTTAGAGGTGTCTCCATCGGAGTGGAAAAAGTGCTTCTACAACTGGTTTGAGCGCATGCAAAAGTGTATAAGTCTTGCTGGAGAATACTTTAAAAACAATAAAACCATTTTTGATTATAAATATTCGCATTTTCACTATTAGGCCAGAAATATATAGAGCAGCCCTCGTATCAGTATATCGCATTTATTATACTCTAAATCGTCATTCGTAATGATATTTACCAAGAAAGATTAATTTAACATTTTTAAAAACAGTTGTTACGCTTCTTTGGTCAAAAATTTGACTAATCTGACTGTACCTTTAGACTTATCCATAATTTTGAAACTTACATTTTTAATAGACACAGGAGCAGACATCTCTTTATGTAATCAACAAACTAAATGAGGATTCAATGCATATCGACAAAGAAAGATTAATTAGCTTCACAAGTACCGTTACAGAAAAATTTAGATCTATAGGAACAGCAGAATTAAATTTTACTATAAACAATTTCTGTGAAGAACATAAATTTCACATAATTGACAAAGACTTACCAATACCAGCTGATGGAATTTTGGGCAGAGATTTTTTTTCAAAATTCTTATGTAAAATTGATTATGAAACATTTAATTTAGAAGGTGAGGACATTACCATACCTATAAAATCATGGATAAGCAAAAATTACTGCATAAAGGTAGGAAAACGATCGGGGAGTATTCATCCTACAAATCTAGATATATGTGAAGATAGCATTATCCTTAATAAGAAAATTCAACCAGGCATATTTGTTAGTAATACAATCGTACCAAGAAATGGTAATCACCATGTTAGGATATTAAATACGACAGATAACGACGTTATCTTTGAAAGTTGACGTTAAGATTAAAAAAGCAAAAACAGAATTGATACAGAATTTCAAAGACTATCAGAATATTTTTCATTTGAAAGAAGAAACACTTACTTATAATAATAATGGCCCATATTCATAGTTAAAATAAAGTCTACTTTTAGGGAACTAAAGTCGGTATTACTTTAGAGTCGACTCTAACTCATTCATAGACAATTTAAAATATACTTTTGGCGTTAAAGTCAACTCTAAATTTGAAAATAGCTAAAGCTGTTTTTAACTCTATTTTCCATAAGTATTTTATTTGGTTTAAGAACACAATACTTTTATCTGATTTTTAAACCAAAGTGAACAAAATAACAACAGGGATTCTTTTTTCTAATGTTTGATTAGAAATTGTATGAAAACATTTATCAAATTAGAGTTGACACCCAGTTAAAGTCTATTCGACTTAAAGTATGCTTTATTTTCGACTATGAAAGCAAAAAATATAATAAGAGGTTTTTAGTTTAGAGTATACTTTAGCAAGAGTCAACTTTAGTATATGACTATGAATATGGGCCAATAATTTTTAATAATTTTTATACACATACGAAAATATCATCGACTAGCGTATACAATTCACCTTTATTGCTAGTACCAAAGAAGAGTGAGAGTGGAAAAGAAAAGTGGAAACTAGTTGAAGATTTTCGACAACTCAATAAAAATATTGTGAATGATAAATTTCCGTTGAAAAGGTTAGATGTTTTAGATCGTCTAGGAAGAGCAAAATATTTTTCAACTCCAGACATGATTAACTCGTTTCATGAAATAGATTTGGATGAGGAGTCAATACATTTAGTAGCATTTTCAACCGGTGGTGGTCACTACCAATTTAAACGTTTACCATTTGGTTTAAAAATTTCTTCCAATAGTTTTCAAAGGATATTAACAATAGCACTAAGTGGCTTAGATTCCAAAGCATTTTTATACGTTGACGATTTAATTGTATTTGGGTGTAGTTTAAAACATCATAATGAAAATTTGGTGAGGGTTTTCGAGCCTTTGTCAAAATATAACTTAAAATTGAACGCATCAAAATGTATATTTTTAAAATCAGAGGTAATTTATTTATGACATTAGATAATGAAAGACGGTATACGAACCGATCCTTCTAAACATAAAGTAATACAACAGTATCCAATTCCAAAAGATAAGGATGAGATTAAAAGATCTGTGGCATTCTGTAATTACTATAGACGTTCCATAAAAAATTTTGCTGAGATCACAAAATGTCTAAACGACCAAATTTAAAAGGGAAAATAACTCGAATGGACTGAAGATTGTCAAAAAATTATTAGTGCACCAGTATTAAAGTATCCAAATTTTGAGCAACCATTTATATTGACTACTGATGCATCAAACTATACATTGGGAGCTATTTTATCACAAGAAAACAGGAGAAGATTTACCAATTTTTTTATGCAAGCAAAATGTTGGGAAAACACGATTTAAATAAACCAATGATTGAGAAAGAATTACTCGCAACCCATTGGGGAAATATTGGGAAAACACGATTTAAACAAACCAATGATTGAGAAAGAATTACACGCAACCCATTGGGGTATAGAATTCTTTAGACCATATATATTTGGTAGAAAATTTATTGTAGTAACGGATCACAGACCACTTGTTTCACTTTTTTCTCACAAAATCTTTCATCTAAGTTGACTAGAATACGAATAGATTTGTCAGATTATGATGTTGAAATTGTTTATAAGAAAGGGAGAATATATACGAACGCAGACGCCTTGTCAAGAATCAAATAAGATTCTGAAATGTTAAAAAATATGATACCTATAAAAGGAGACAGAAATAAACCATCAAAAATTTTAGTAACGACACGTGGAATGAAAGCAGAAGAAAATACTGAAAATGTGGTAAAAAATAAAAAGAATAACATATCCCTTGGCCAACATATAAATTATATGTGGGAATGTACATCTTTACAAGATGTAAAGAATATTCATGAATTAAAATTTAAAATTATAAAAACCGGTATAAAAAATATGAAAAAGGGAACCAAGAATCGTACCATAGAAAACAAAGATAATAGCTTTGTAATGAATGTTAATGAAGATCTAGCAAAATACGTTTTATCACTAGAGAAGCCAATGACTCATGTGCATAAGCAGAATATAAAAATTCTCGCTTTATCATGCGAAGGCAGTATTTTTGAGCTCATATCGAAGGAATAATTAAATAAAATTTACAATGGGGTATACCAGAAATTATTTAAATCGAATAAAAATAGAAAATTAGAATTAAACATAATATTATATAAAACTTTGCAACACAATACGGATAAGAAATCACAAATAAAAATTATAAAAGGAAAAACATGAAAAAGATGGTGAAAAATAACATTAACAAATGCGATAAATGTTTGAGAAATAAACAAACAAAACATAATAAATAAAGAAATGGTTATTACAGAAAAACTAGTTTTTTTTTTAAATTCAATTAGAGTTTTAATTTATTTTTACAAGCATGTATGTAAATTAAAGACAGTTTAGTTTAGTTAAATTTAGTGTAATGTTAATTATTTATTTAAATAAATTGAGGAAGAAATAAAGTTAGTTCACAGTTTCATTACATATATTTGGAAAATAGTTTTAAAAAATGATTTAAATTAAACAATTGTATTCAACACAACTTTTCATTTAGAAAACCATCAATTTTGATTTTAAACAACTTTAAACAATAATATAAAGACAACTTTAGGATTTTTATAAAATTAACTTTCAACTTTAAAGGACAGTTTAGCAACTTTTAAACCTGCGCGCGCGACTACTTCTTGATTACTGCTCTGCTTTAATTATTTTATTCAATATATGAGTAAGAGCGAGGTAAAATCTGTTTTAAATATTAGAGTTGAGTGTCACTTTTGCATATTAAAGGTGAAATGTCACTTGTTACACTCGGCCATCCTGAATATCATCTGTCCCAGATGAAATTTTATCATCGAAAACAGAAGATTTCCACCACTTCATGTTATCTGCACTTGTAGACGTATAACGTGGACCATCGCCATCAGCAAGCCTCTCGACATCGTAGCGATCGTTTCGTTTGACTTTGACTACTTTATATGGGCAAAGGAATTCGCTAGCTAACTTTTGACCAGATACAAATTGCGTTCTTTCAATGGCAACTAAGTCGACTGTTGACTGTTTAGGATTTTTATCAAAATTGTGTTTGTATTTTTTCTGCGCCTCAACAATTTGTTGCTTAACTGCATCTCTTAGCTGCTGTCTTTCTTCGTTGAACTTTTCAACAAGCTCTTCCTCAATCATTTCAAGTCCTCTGCTGCATATATTAGTTCTCATCTCAGTGCCAAACATTACTGCAAAATGCGTATTTTTAGTGGAACTATATACACAGGAATTAATTGCTTTCTGAACCTGGCCTAAAAACTTATACCACTTTGTTGTATCTTCTGATGATAACTTGGCTATAATAGTTAAAATCGACCGGTTTACGCGTTTAATTTTACCGTTTCCACGTGGCACGCCCGTAGTCGTAAGAATATGTTCATTTGCATTTTCGTTACACCAGTGATGAAATAATTGTGCTGTAAAAGCTGGACCCTTATCATTAACGATTCTAACTGGATTTCCAAACGTTTGGGAGCACACATTCAAATTTTTAATAACTTCTTCTCTACCAGTAAATTTAGTTGGAAACAGCTACAGGCACTTTGAGAATCCATCAACCATTGCTAAAATATATTTATATTGTTTACAGGTTGCATCTATTGGCCAAAGATGATCCATATGCAGAGTGTATAATGGAGTGTCACCTTTATCAATACAATGAAGCAATCCTTCCTTTTTCCCCATTTCCTTGTTATGTATAATACATTTTAAGCAGTTATTTATTATCTGTAAAACTTTCTTCTCCAAATGAGCGATATAAAATTGCTGCTGCACAGTATGCATCGTTTTTTCTACTGAAAATTGTCCATTTTCGTGCGCTTTTTTATAATTTCTGACTCCATTGCCTTCGGTACCATTAAAACATCATGACCATTTACACTTTTGTAGACAAGACCACCTTTTATTTTAAAGTTATCGTATGGTCCTGACTGCAAACAAGTTGTTATCGCCTTAATACATTCATCTTCGGATTGCAATCTTCGTAGCCTCGGTGTAATATCAGATGAAATTGTCATAACATCAAAAGGATATCTGCTTAAGAAATCGACGTGACTCATTCGGTTCGCAGAGCGGTGTTCTACTATGTAACTAAAATCTTGCAGAAACAATATCCATTGTGCTACGTCCCTTGGTACATCTCTTTTTGTTATTGTTTGCTTAAACGCCGCACAGTCCGTGACAAGTTTAAAGTCAATACCTAGTAGGTAGTGTCGGAATTATTTAATCGATTCTCCTGAGGTGAACACTTTTGCTCCAAAAAAAAAATACTGGATGAAATCTATTGTCAAATTTCTGAAGTAATGCTGCTCCAAAACCCTCTTTCGACGCATCAGTATGAAGTTCTGTCTTAGCATTTCGATCGTAAATTTGCAAAACAGGCTCTTTTGTAAGAATAGCTTTTACCTGATGAATAGCATTGAGGTGTTCTGTGTGCATTTTGAAAGCTACATCTTTTTTAAGTAAATCCGCCAGCGGCTTGACTATTTGCGCATAACCTTCAATAAGCTTTCTGAAGTAGCCCGTAAGACCTAAGAATGACTGCACATCTTTAACATTGTTTGGCATCGGAAACTTCTCAACAGCTTTTGTTTTTTCTTACCGGGCCATATTTTGCCACATTCTACCGTGTACCCTAAAAAGTCAATTTTGTTTTTCATGAAAGCACATTTAGACCATTTAAACCTTAAACCGAATTTTCCAGCTCTCTCACGCACTAACTGTAGTTTAGTTAAACAATTTTCGGCAGTATCGGCGTAAATGACAAAATTGTCTATATACAACTCCATAGTATCATTATTAATAAGGTCTTGAAAAATATAGTTGTCGTACCTTATGAAGTTTGCCGGTGAGTTACAAAAGACAAACGGCGCCTTGTTAAATTCAAACAGACCTTTATTTGTAACAAAAGCGGTATATTTTTTGCTTGATTCTTCAACAGTAACATGTAGAAATCCATTTTCTAGGTCCATAATCGTAAAAAACTTGGCTTTCTGTAGTTTCAACAGCACATATTCGATTACTGGCATAGGAAAGCGATCTTTAAGAACCATTGAATTTAGTTGACGGAAATTAATGCATACTTTGTACTCTCCATTTTTCATTTTAACTACAACGATTCGGCTGAAAACATCTGAAGAGAATTTTCAAATTACTCCAGTTTGCAAATTGCTTATTTACAGCTTCTTCTTCGCAATTTGGTAGACGACTCGGCGAATGATGAAAAGGTTTAAATTGATCGCTTGGAGTAATTTTCATTTCAACTGGACAGGTTTCAAAATTTACAGATGGTTCATATTTTTTTATAAAATTTTCAATAGTTTTTTATATACTGTAGCGACATCCAATTCAACTGCATTTACATTATACACATTTAATTCATTACAGTGGGAGATATCATCACTATTGTCATTGTCATATTTAAAAACATATCGCCCTTTAACCGAATAAAACACACATTTTTTACTGAAATCATAACCCAAGATTACGTCAAACTTTAGAGATTTATCAGGTAATATTATAACATCGTGTTTAGTTGTCACATCATCAACAATTACATCGCACGTAATATAACCAATTGGTTCAGATTTAATATTACCAAGTCCAAAGTCCAGTTTATTCTTATAAATCGCATATTTAATGATCGAAACATCTGAACCAGTATCAACTAAACAGTCAATTTCAATGTTATTTAATTTGATGAATTTGAGCGGTTTTTTTATCAACAATAACATTCACATTTTTTCCTGGCAAAATTTTAAACTTTTGCATATCACAATTTTTAGAAGTATGCCCATAGCAGTTGCATTTAAAACATTTTGGCTGTGTTTGACATTTACTTTTCTTATGTTCCTTTGACCCACAATTATAACAACGTTCAAGAAAAAGTCGGTCTTTTCTTTCATAATTATGTTTTCCATTGGTCCAATGTGACCGTTTTTTAAAGCGTTCATCGGTATCGCGATTGTCCTTTACACGTTCATAAATGTCATATTTTTCGCGAAGCTCTTTAAACGTAATTGAATTATATAATTGAAATTTGAAGTCACTTTTAATTCTTAAGCCATCGACAATGTAACGAATCACTGAAATTTCTTTGATATCGCCAAGAGCTGCTATTTTACGCATTTGTAATACGTACTCGTGAGAGGATTCACTGTCACTCTTTTTTTATTTGAAAGCATTTTATGCAATTCGTTGCTACTTAGAGTTTTATCAAATTCACTTATCAAACTATCTCTCAATAAATTATAATTGCCATCATTGACAGTTTCTAAAAATAATTTTGCTGTACCGATCGTTTTATTTCGTGCTTGGACATATTTTTGTTGTTCACTCAAACCATAAGCTGACGCATTTAATTCAAAATTATTAAACTATTGTTTCACTGGAATGTTCTCACCGTCAAAATCAGGCATAATTTTTGAAAAATTATCTACTGTTATACTTGGTTTGTTATAATTTTCTTCTTCTTTTTTCATCTTTTCAGTTAATGATCTAACTAAATCATTTAAACTTTGATTCTGATCAACGGACATTTTTGTTACAATTTCGATTTAGTTTTTCTACACTTGTTGTTAAATAAGTTAGATGTTGATTTATGTTTTTCACTTTCGACTTGTTTATTTTTATTTTCAACTTGTATATTTTTGTTTTGTAATTCAATACTTCTAAATTCTTTATTTTGGTTTTCGCTGTAAACGTTTTATACTTTTTTTTTCCACTTTATTTACTTTAACTTGATTATTTGAAGTTTTATTATCAACTTCTATTTTGCTTAACACTCTTTAATTTAAACTCTGCTGTTCACTTCTGTCGACTTCAATATTGATCTCTTCTTTTTCTGCGCTTCGCTTAAATATTTTCTGTTCTGTAGTTTTCCTTTCTACTGTAGATTTTTCTTTTGCTGATTCACTTGCTTTTTCCATTTGCGTTTTTGCAATTCGCTCTTCGCCGTAATACATTTGGTCTGTTAATTTACTTAAAATTGTTACGAATTTGTAACAATTGTTACTGGAAAGTGTTCATTAACCCCAAAAATTTGCAACGAGAGAGTGTAAATAGAGAGTAAAAAAATGAGATACAAAAAATATCTTGCAAATTCTTACTAGTAAAATTTTTACTTGCAAGAATTAGCCAAACAGCTGTTTCTTACGTTTGTTTACAAAATAATTTACTTTAAAAATGCCTGATAAAAGAAATTTTTGTAACATCAAAGAAAATGCAAGTATTTGACAATTAAAAGAATAAAAAAATAATATTATTTTGTAATTTTTCTTTAATTTAGCTATGGAAGTACAAATCAAAGCAGTGTGAAACAACAGAAATTAGGTTTATAGTGCGTTTCCATTTACGTGATTTTGTCTAAAACACTTGATTTGCTCAAATCAAGCGTTTTGCTACTTGATTTCCCATACATTTCTCATGCTACCAAAACCACTTAAATCACTTGATTTATTTCAAATCATGTCGAAAATTTATTTTTTCGAACTGATTTTGTCTTTGCAACACTGTGTTGTGTCTGGGATATTCAAGTTTAGCTCCGTGTTATCTATTCAGATTGGATGTTTTTATCGAAAAAGTGACATTTAATTTTAAGTTTTAAAAAAATAAACTTTATGGTACAAAAATTGTGTTTAAAAGAACATACAATTAAGTATGTGTAAAATCAAAAACAAACAAAAGCACGCACTCGATTTTTTACAAAAATAAAATAGGGGTTGTTTTTCTTTAACGGAGAAAAGTGTCAGTGTTATGTCACAAATTCGAATATACAAAACAGTTTTGCTTAATGGAAACACTTCGAAGTGTTTTCCTCAAAACTAGTTGATTTTAAGTCAATGGAAACATAGTATTAGAATCTTCGAGCTTTGCAGGTGTTTGTATTGTTTTTAGAATTAAAAGTAAACAAGCCAGTGATAAAACATTCAATGCAATGTACTTTTTTCTGTGCAATTTAAAGAAGAGTTGTACAATTCTTATGTATAATTATAAATAAATATTATACATGTTAAAACTATTTTAAATATAAATATTTTTACATCTAAATTACAATAAGAATATTTATTATAACTAACTGTAGAAAAAAAATTCTATACATGATGAGCTTAAACATCATAAACGCGTTTGCAAATTATCAAATATTAAAAAGGATATTTAAAACATTATACATCTTTTTGCTATTTGGTACTTGGAGTATTATTGTAAATTTTTTCGTGTGGTTGACAGTTTGCTGGCTTTAGTGGTCTTTGTTTTATACATTTTTTCACTCTAGTAAATTTGCTTTAAAAATAGTACTATTTTGTGTGCACACCGCACAGTTTTTACGTCTATCATTCATATCATTCCCGAAGCCACAACAATTTTCTTTGCTAATTTTTGCTAGTAAAGAGCTCATTTACTTTTTTAACTTTTTGAGAGCAATTTTGCAAAATTAATAACGGAATTTTGCTTTTTTATGAATATTAAAACACTAACAACTATGTATTAATTTCGGACAATTTCTTGATGTACAGTCTTAAAAATTTTTATTATTGGGAATATAATTTGTAGAGCACATTTATTATTTCACATATATTTCTTTAACTTCCAATAAAATTGGTTTTCAAATAAATTGGTTTTTATAAAATTAACTTTCAACTTTAAAGGACAGTTTAGCAACTTTTAAACCTGCGCGCGCGACTACTTCTTGATTACTGCTCTGCTTCAATTATTTTATTCAATATATGTGTAAGAGCGAGGTGAAATCTGTTTTAAATATTAGAGTTGAGATGTCACTTTTACATATTAAAGGTGAAATGTCACTTGTTACATGTATGTTGCCTATGCGCCTTAGAGGGTTTGTAGAGGCGATTTGGCAATACAAATATCACATTTAGCATTTAGTTAAACAAAAGATGTATATATATATATATATATATATATATATATATATATATATATATATATATATATATATATATATATATGTAAATTTCCGCAATTCATAATAATTACATTAAAATATCTTCTATAAGTTGGAATAAATAATCTTTAACGTTTTTTTTTTAAATTGAAATCCTATCTGTATTTTTAAGATGTTGAGGCAAATTATTGAACTCACGACTACCCACGTATTCTATCCTCTGTTTTGTTGTTTCCAGCCTACATCTTGCAACTAATAAATTCCTATTGTTTCTTGTGTTAAACGAAGACTGGTTTCTCGAAAAACTTATAGTGTGATGACTAATATTGTGCAAACATTCGAAAACATCAATTAACATGCAATTTAAATATTCCGTGAATAGGTAAAATATTTCTAAATACATTAGTATATATTGACACCGTAGAATAAGTTATTGGAAGGTTAGCTACAGTTTTTAATGCTTTATTTTGCATTCTTTGTAATGCTTTGAGTTCATTGCTCTTCCTATACCCGTATGATATAGCCAAGTAATTGAGATGGCTTTGAACTAAGGCATTGTAGAGTAATATTTTCATATTCATATCAAAATTATTTTTAAATTTATAAAGTTACCCTACAGTTTGAGCAGTTTTTGTCTTTATACTACAAATATGTTGACTTCAAAAAAGAATGCTTTGCAAATTTACACCCAAATATTTAATGTTACTAACTTCATGAATCTCTTTACCGTCCACAAACACACTAAAATAACTGTGATCATTACATGGCTTGAATCTCATTAATTGAGTTTTATTTGGATTTAAAACAAGTTTGTTAATTCTTGCAAATTCCGTCAATAACGACGCATCCCGTTCCATATAAACCTTTGCGACAGTTTCATGTTTGTAGGGGTAGAATAAACAAATATCATTAAGGTAAATGGCAAACAATAATGGACCAAGTACACTACCCTGCGGTACACCACATTCAACATCACCAACTGAACTTGCATGACCTTTTATATGAACGAACTTCTTTCGATTCGTCAAAAAACTTTTCAAAAGAGACATTTCTGCACCAAAAATACCATATAATTTCAATTTTTTCAACAAAATATGCTCTACAAGATCAAATGCCTTGGTAATGTCATAAAATATACCGGCCACTAAATCCATCATCTAGGCCTTTACAAATAAAGTTGAGTACATTTACCACAGCTTCTTCTCTACCACATCCTTTCCTAAAACCATACTGGAATTCATTCAATAGGCCATGAGTTATGAAATATTTTGAAATTTGACTTTGCAAAATTTTTTCAAAAACTTTATCAATAGCAGGTAAAACAGAAATTGGCCTAAACTTATCCGGAGTGCAAGCGTTGCTTACCTTTGGGATCGAAACAAACTTATAAATTTTTAGAATATCAGGATAAATGCTACAGTTCACCATGTTATTAAATATATAAAGTAAATGGGGTGTGAATTCATTTATATTATCTAACAGTATCTTCGGTGCTATATTATCATGGCCACTACTTTTATCTGCACTCAAATTTAAAATTGCATTCTGAACATCATCAACCGTTACATAATCAAGATTAAATATTATATTGTGTTAAGTTATAGATCTTAAATAGGTAAAAGAATCTTTAGACTGTTCTTCAATTTGTACCCTTAAATTTTTTACAGATTTAAAAATCGTTTAAAGCTTCAGTTTTTTGCAAATCATCCGTTATTAGTTCACCGAAGTCATCCTTTACATTAATACATCTGTTCATAGATCATCCAAAAGATTCATTTAAAAACTTCCAACATTTTTTTGGATCATTCTGATAACATTCTAAATTGTATCTATAAAAGTTATTCATTAACTCTTTACTTGCTTTCTTAATGGTGTTACTGATTCTCTTTAACCTTGCATCTATATCATCATTACCAGGGTTTTTCCTACGTTGTTTTTAAAGATTCTTCTTAAAAGATATTAGTTTTAATAAATTAGCGTTAAACCACAGAGCAATTCTACCTTCTACCATTCTTTTCTGCCTCTTTTCAAAGTTAGAGAGTTTTTAATAGCATTTTCTACACACAAAGTTAATGCAGATGTATCTATTGACGGGCTTCCCGTATGGGTTAGAGTAGGTAAATTGTTACAGAGAAGATTTTTCAGCCGATTGTGGTCACAGTGAATACGAATTTCATCCGTTGACCTTTGGTTTTGTACTTCAAATCTGACACCACACGAAATTAGGTTATGGTCTGATAAGTTATGCTGGGAACACAATTGGGACGAACGACGAATTTTTCGTTGCACATATTCGCCGTCAAAAATAAAACACATTGGTGCATATGAAAATTAACACAACACCGCCGTCGACGAAATTCGTCGTGCGTGACGAACTCTCCGATAGATTTATTTCTATTTCTTACGCCGACGAACGACGACTAAATTGGAACAGGGTTGCCGTTTCTCCTTTCAGCTTTTAAATATATTAGTAAATAAAGTTATTTTTACCTTAATTATTGTTTATTTCTTAATATACATCATAAGTTAAACATCCACAATTATTTTCATAAAATTGCTTTCTAATGGCTTTTTCTTAATGCTTAATTTTTTGTATAACTATTTTTTGTTCTATGGTAACACTTTTTTGTCATAGACAGTAAACAATGTTGTTGATTATAACAGCTGTAACTTTTTCGTCCTAATTGTGCGCCACATTGCGAATTTACGCAGCGAACTTTTATAGATGAATTCGTCGTGTAAGACGAAATTCGTCGTTCGTTCCAATTGTGTTCCCAGCATTACACATCACAGATGCAATGTACAAAAATTTGTGCACGTTACTATAAATATGATCTTCAGTTGTACCACTTTCAGGTCGAGTAACCAACATATGGCAATTTTGGAAATCATAACTCGCTAGTAAATTAAACAAATCTTCTGATGAATGCACTTGTAATACATCAATATTTGAGTCTCCGCAAGGATTGCGACCATATGTATTTAGCAAATTTTTTAAAAACGATAAAAATCTATTTACATCACATTTTAGCCATCTGTAAAATGATACTATTTTCATAGGTTTCCCGCATACTTTAAGATTATTTAATGTTAAAACTATAACATCATTATAATTTTTACTTTTACAAACTTTAAGCTCATATTGCATATTCTCCTGAATAAAAACCGACGTACCTCCGAACCCATCATGTCTACAACAGTGTACACTACTATAAGCAGGAATATTATATAATTTAAATAGATCTTTACTTAACCACGCTTCCTGGACAGCTATAATCGTGGGTAGGCGCGGTAACCTACAAATAAACGCTTTGAACTTATTAAACTTATCTATAAAGGAAATACTTCTTATATTTATAGATATTATTGTAACATATGATCCTGAAAAGTTGCTAACATAACTACTAAATGATCTTAAATTTAAAAAATATTGATTGTTATTCATGGGAAAACTATAATAAAAAAATATATATCAATAAGAATTTAAATACTTAATAAATAGGTGGATAAATAATCATCTTCATCAGCTGTTCCATGTTGAATATTTGTTAAACGAGTTGATCTGCGGAATCTTTCCTTAGTTGTTGTTGCCTCAAACAAAAGCTTATCAACTACATCTTCATTAGGAATAAATATAGGCTTAGATAGCTCACTTCTTTTTTCTTAGTGCATACACTGCACGAAAACCCACTGTCTTCAAAGTTTTAGCATGTTTAAACAAACTAAGTGTCTCTTTACTCAGGCATTCATTAACAAACACTTTGGATTCCTTTTCTTTCAGTACTGCTTTTACAGACAACAATTTGTCTTTAGATTTTTTGGACTTGAGTTTAACAACTACAGTCTGATTCACAATACTCTTCTCATTTTGGTTGTACTTCTTCTTTATAAAATATGCATCATCAATGCATTTAGAATTTAACTCTACACCAGCATCACTTGTTAATTTTAGAATTGTGTCCACTGCTGACGTTCCTTTTGGTACTTCCAGGCCGCTAACTAAACAATCTTTGATCATTAAAAAATTAACTGAATTTTTAAGAGCATTTACTTCTACTTTTAAAAGTTTATTTTCCTTCTGTACATATCAATTTTTTTCTTCTTTTCTGCAACACCCTTTAATATTTCATCGTACTGCTTACACATAAAATTAATGGTTTCTTGTAAACTAACCATCTGATCCAGTTTTTTCAGTTTTGATTTCATTTAATTCTGTTTTGATGTTACTATTACAATCACACAGATGACATGCAAATTCTTCCTTCTCTTGTTTTAACAAATATTTATATTTGCTTTTATCCAGATTAGCACAGCCAATTACATGGAATGTTCTATCACATTTGTCACATTCGATAAATTCATCTTCTTCTTCATCAACTACTAATTTACGTTGACCACAGTTTTTCTTATTGTTTTTTGCCATACTACGACGTTTTGATTTAGGCGTATAAAACAATATTTTAATTCTTTTTCACTCGATATATTAAAAAACGTGTTTATTTTTATTTAAAACTTTAATAACTATTTATTTAATTGATTAAAAAAAACATTGAAGGAGAACTCGAAAATTTTGACTTTTTACTTAGGGTTGCCACGGTAGAAATAGATACCGTAGGTTCTTTAAGAATTTCTAATGGCTACAGATATATATTAAATATGCAGTGTGAGTTAACAAATACGTAGTAGCACATCTAATTGAAACAAAGGATGTTAGAAGTATTGCTAAAGCATTAGTTCAACAATTTATTTATTTATTAAATGTTTTAAGAAATTAAAATCTGATAGAGAAACTGAATTTAAAAACGACTTGTTACACGAAGTTTGTAATTTACTAAATATAAATCAATCATTTTCAACACCGTATTATCATCAATCAGTAGGTTCTATAAAGCGCAATCATCGTGTATTGAATGAATACTTGTTACATTTTGCTGATGATTACGAATGGGACAAATGGGTACCATGTTACACATTTGCATATAACACGACACCACATATCGGCACAAACTATGCACCTTACGAATAAATTTATGGTAAATTAGCAGCTTTTGGTAAAACAGACAAAATACAAAACACAAATATATGTTATGACATAGAAAATTACGCTAACGAAATTAAAATAAGACTAAGAAGATCATTAAAAAATGCTTAGAAATTAATAGATTTAGATAAACATAAATCAAAAGAAGTTTATAACAGAAATACAAATATTAGTAATTTTAAGATAGAAGATCTAGTATAAGTAAAATTAGAATCCAGAACAAATAATCAAAGCCCATATAAGGGACCTTATGATATAATAAAAACACGAGGAGTAAATTCGGTATTGAAAGTAGATAATCTAGAAAAAATTTATCATAATAGTATACTTAAATTATATAAACCTAAATAATAAACAATAAGAATATTCTATAATAACAATTGTAAAAAATTTTAAGCTATACAAATAATTATACATATTACTATATAATATATTTTGATATAAAATTATACATATTTTCTTTGAAATACATAGTTAATTAATATTTGTTCATATTATACAAACAAATCTACTTTAAGATTTAATTTTTTTCAATACATTCATTGATATGGTGTAGTGTACCTATAATAACGAAGCACACTATAGTTATCGTACCAACAGAAACTAATAATTGTTTTTAAATAATTTTTTCTTTTGACTTCTTTGAAATTTAAAACCTTTGACACATATTTAAAATGTAGCAATAAAACAGAACAATTAAAATTTCACAAAAAAAAGTAGACCACACAAATGTAACAAAACACCTGAAGTCAATTGACCGAATTTAAGGCACAAAATTAAACAGAAAGTAGGAAAAGACAATTCAAGCAAAAAATCTGTTCAAAAATAAAAACACATTGTCTACGTAATGGAAGTATTTTAAAATTGTAAATTTAGTATAAATACCAGAAGAAAAATTAAAAAAATGCAGTACTAATTTTGAGTTAAAACAAAAACAATCTTTGTTCTCACCTTCTAGCCTAACACCTTCGTCATTGCTTAGAAGAAGTAAAGCGACATTCAAAAATCTTTGGCAATCACTAAATTCACTAATTAAACGTTAATTGCCTATAAAACATAATATAAGTAAAGGGAGATCAATGGTGTTATAGAAGTTAACACCCAACAACACACTAATATAAATTATTGTTATTATTATTGTTTTCTAAATTTAAATGTTTTATTTATTAATGTAAAATATAATTTATTAATTGTTGTTATGTTATGCTCTGCAATGTAAAACTTTGTTAATAATTTCCATTGTTAACTAAGTAACATAAATTTAATTTGTTATAGAAAATGAAGAAATAAAATTTCAGTCACATTTTCGGCATCAAAAAGTGCTTATAATATAAAGCAAAAGAACAAAAAAAATCGATATTGCACATTTATATTATGCAAAACAAACATTAGTTTATAACTTTAAAAACTGTGTATTTAACCAAACGTGGTATAAAAAAAACTAAATATTTTTTATGCGTATTCTTAAAAATTGAAAACTGAATTAAACAGCAATGTATGTAATACATACATATATAATTTTAATAATAACTGAAATATGTAAGTGTTTTGTAGTTTGTGAAATGTTACTTAAATTGTGAAATGCTACTTACATATTTATTGATCTTGGCAAATAAATAATACAAAAAAGGAAAGGAATTAAATGATATCAGAAGACGAATTCAATTGAATGGAAAATAAGAAGGAAGTGGATTATATAGTATCTATACATAAGTATACATAAGTATTATATTTAATTTATTGTTACTCACTTATGAATATTTATTACATATATGTTATGTTTTTCTTACTTTTTTATTTTTAGTTGTTTTTCTATATTTATTATCAAATATTATTGCATTTGCTATATGTTTTTTTAAACATATTTACGTACTTATTTAATTTTGTTAGTGACTGTTTTTAAAATTAGTATCTAAAAATAATCAAATTTGTACATTTCCCCTATTGCGGTTCACAACTTTTTTAATAATTTGGTCGTCTTTCATAGATCGGTATTGCCATTCACAACTTAAATGCGGTTGACTATTTGGTTGTGTGGTCGATTATTTGGTTGTGTTTAATGCTATTGCGGTTCACCACTTTGTATGAGTTTGGTTGACAAAAACGATAAATATACACAACTGCTTATTAGCAGTTGAGTCTTTGTCGGTTATAAATTTCTATTACATTTTTAATACATTTCCTTTAAAAAAATAATACAAAAAGAACAAACAATGTAATAATCGTAAGTATAGGTGTTTTTTGATCTTAATATAATAAATTAAATGTTTAATACACATACGCAGCTGATGGAAAGAAATTGCTAAAGGAAAGCAAAAAATTGGGATGACTAAAACTCAGTGTAAGGAAGCGTGGGAAGGATTTATAATTGAATTAAAAAGCTTGTGCCCACCCACAAGAACATTTTTATTATTATAAACAGACATCTTATTAGAATTTTTAGTTTATATAGGTTTGAATTCATTACAAAGCAAGTATTCATAAAAATTGCTAATAATAAAAAAAAAAAACAACTAACAAGCAACAGGAATGAGAAATGCATATCTCAGCACCATTTGAACATACCTTCGGCGTTGGAAACGTTGCTCCCTCAACAAGCTAGACTCCCGAAACTCCTCAAATAATTGACTTGTTTGGACAGGTTTCTTAAAATGATCCTTAAATGCTTCTATTACATAATAAAATGCTTCTTTGTTCAGCCGAAAATAGCTACAAAAAAATCTATGAAAAATTACTTATTATAAATACTTGTCACTTATTTTGGACATTTCGTACTTCGCACTGGGTAGTTCAAGAGGATTGGAATAATCGCGTATTTTTCTACGTATACGTAAAACATTTGTATTAGAATCATGATTTTCGTCTTCAAAAAATCCACGCTTAAATCCATTCTTTTTATTCCATAAAAACTTGAGGTCAACTTCTTTTTGCGTTTTCTTTTCTTCATTTTACAAATAAAATGCATGGTATTGCCAACATAAAATCGACATTTCATGACGGCAACATCATAACAAACACAACTAAAAATCTTTGTGTTCTACAATACCAAAAAAATAATTTGGTTGAGTCAAAGTCGGGTTGACTGACAGACGACCAAACTTAGTTGAGTTGAGAATGGCAATAGGGGCATAATATTAAAAATAAAATGAATAGAAACGAGGTATTAAGTCTAGTTGAATCAGCGGTAGGTGTTACTAGAATAGAAATTTTGGAACATATTCGTAATTTAACAGGTGCTGTTCAACAACTACAACCAGTTCGAGTGGTACCTTTAACTCCAGTAACCATTCAACCTGGTGCTGCTATCGGCAATACAAATTTAGATTTAATAAAATCACTTCCCCAGTTAAGTGTAAATGCTGGTGAATCCGCAAAGTTTGCTTTAAATTATTTAATAAAGAGATCTGAAGCATATTATGTTGCCATTTGTATTTTGAGAAATAAAATTGTTGGTAAAGCAAATGCTACTTTGAGCTCATATAATACAATTTTTAATTTTGATGCCATAATTTTACGATTAGATCAGTCTTATTCTGATAAGAGGCCTTTGTACCTGTTAGAAAATAAATGAGCTTAGTGTTTTGAGACAGGGTAATAAACCTATAAATAAATATTATTATAAAGTAAACAAGCAACTTTCTCTGATTATAAATAAAATTCTCATGATGTTATCAAAGCTTTAAATGAGCGTGTAAGAGCAAACGCGTTACGTGTATTTGTATCAGGTCTTCGTAAGCCTTAATGAGATATTTGTTTATCTGCAAATCAAATAGACTTGCCCAGTTTCGCAAATGCATTTGGTAACTCAAAAAAGTTTTCTCCAACAAATGTAACCTTTTTGAACAATGGATTACCTAAAGAAGCTTTTTCTGGACGTTCTCCAATCCACAAACAAAATTCATCGCCTGTTCCAATGGTAGTTGATAAAAGTACAACATAATTTAGAAAGCCAACAACACCTACGAATACTTTAGGAACTAATCCAAAACACTTTAATAATAAGTATAAGCAGAAGTAATTCTAGTAGTCGCCAGTTCAAGAGATTCAAAAAATAAATTATGCCAAAGTGAGAAGTGATGATATATTTAAAATGAAGCATTTACTTGTGATGAATTCGAAGATGATGCAATTGATAATTAGAATTTTTTATTTTTAATTTTTTTTAATAATTTGGTCGTCTTTCATTAATCGGTATTGTCATTTACAACTTAAATTTGGTTGACTTTTTGGTTGTGCGGTCGATGTTTTGGTTTTGTTTAATGGTATTGCGGTTCACCATTTTGTATGAGTTTGGTTGACAAAAACGATAAATATACACAACTGCTTAATAACAGTTGAGTCTTTGTTGGTTATAGATTTCAATTAAATTTTAAATACATCTCCTTTAAAAAAATAATACAAAAAAGATAAAAAATGGAAAAGTTGTAAGTATAGGTGTCTTTTGATCTTAATATAATTAATTAAATGTTTAATACACATACGCAGGACTTTAAAAATAACCAAAGCCCAATTCGAGCGACTTGTGCAGCTGATGGAAAAAAATCCAGAAATTGCTAAAGGAAAGAAAAAATTTGAAATGACTAAAACTCAGTGTAAGGAAGCGTGGGAAGGATTTACAGTTGAATTGAATAGCTTGGGCTCACCTATAAGAATGTCCTTCGAATGGCAACGTAAAAGTATATGACATTTTTATTATTGTAAACAGACATTTCGAATTTTCATCAGTAAAAATGTGCAATAAATAACACTGCAAAAAGTTAGGATTAAGGTTAATGATTTCCTTTTTTCAACTATTTGCATATCATAAATTAATTTATTTTTGTTTGGGTATTTTGCTTGTCCAATTGTTTTTATGGCCTTCTAATTTCCATGTTTATTCGTGTTGTTTTTCGGACTAGTGCATTCTGCTTTGTTTGTTAAAGAATTTTTAATGAAAAATTTTTATTATATACTACGTTCATACTACAAATAAATGTTTTTTGACCTTTATAATAAATTTTCATTTCTAATTTTTTAAGCACTAGGTCAGTTTCGAAAAATAATTATATTGTTTATTATTTTTTTTTCAATTTTTCGCCACACCGTTGAGTGGCGTCTTCAGAAACCAGGAAACAAAATTATTTAAATTATTAAAAATTGTTTTGGGAATTTTTATAATTTTATTTATTATATTATGCCAATATCCCATTAACATTTTAAAATAAAAATACAATTTATTTGTTGGTTGAAAACTATTTTAATTATGTTTTTTAAACACAAATTATAAACAATATTTTTATTTAAAAAAAACTGCCCTACTGCTTAAAAATTAGAAAAGAAAATTATTTATTATAGTTTTTAAACATATTGTTTATAATTTTTATATATACTTATATAAGAAAGTTTTATTTTAAAATAATTCAATTTTCTTATCAATAAATTATTTAAAGTATTGTTATTTAATTTGTTTTTTAATTTTGTTAAGGCAATTGCTAGTGCACTAAAGGCGCATTCTCCTAAACGGTAATAAAAATTGTTATTCATACATGTTTTACATATGTATCTAACTTATCTGCGGATTTTACCCAGAACGGTTTGGTTTTACCAACAATACCAAGAAATGAATGGCTTTGTTCAGTAATGGTGTGTGTAACATTTTAATTTTTCCTTCCATTAAAAAAATAATAAAACAACAACAAATACACAAGTAAGATCTCTACAACCATAAACAAAGCATAATGCACTAGTCCGAAAAACAACAAATATATGTTCAAAATAAAGGCCATAAAAACAATTAGACAAAAAAATTCTAACAATAAACAGTAACAAACCCTTCCCAATATATAATTGTTTTCTTGTAAATAGTTGAAAATAAATAAATCATTAACCTTAATCCTAACTTTTTGCGCTGTTATTTATTGCACATTTCCATTGATAAGAATTCATATGAAACTAACTTTTACTTTAAAAAAATAAAAAGGGCAAATAAAACATTTATATTTTACGACAAAAGATATTTGGTACATCTTTGAGTGCTGTGATAAAAACGTTTATTGAATTAAAATTTATTTTTGGCTTGAGTTCATTTTTTAATTTCTAAAAACCTTTTTTTACCAAATGTATGCAGACTTTTCCAAAGAAAACAAGAAAAATTAGACACTAGCAAAATGAAATGCAGCATTTTCTGGACCGCTACAACCTTCATCGGCATTCTTCGTATCTATCTACCTTAGATTGTGTACACTGTAAACATCTTCTATTTAACCAACTAATTTTGTAAATATTAATTTAGTAAGACGAAGTCGACACACAAAGTAAAGAATTTCTTCACTGTTCTCTTTGTAACCTGTCCTGTACATTTGTTCTTGCATTTGTAACAGCCATCGGATGATCACGAATTCAATTTTTATTTTTGTCATTCTTACTTGTATTACTCACAACATTATATGTAGATGCTGTTTTAGTATCATATTGATTGTTATGAGTTAAGCATGAATGTACGTTGGGTGTGCGTTATTTGGCTACCGAAGACTATTTAAGGTCATTAGAATTTCTAGCTCGCATCTCAAGAAAATCAATAAGACAGCTCATATCAGAAGTGTTGAGAGTAAATGTTGAATCATTGCAAAGTGATTATTTACAGGTAAGATTTAAATAAATGTTCACTCAAATTTTTTACAGTTTCCGTCAAATGAAAATGTTTAGATTACTGTGATAGAGGGCTTTGAACATTTGTGGCAATTTCCACACACGTTGGGAGCAATGGATGACAAGCATATTAGAATAAAAGCCTCAGCTCATTCCGGATCTGATTTTTTCAACTACAATCGGTTTTTTAGTATAATGTTGTATGCAGTGGTAGACGCTAACAGTAGATTTTTGTTTGTAGATGCTGGTGGAAATGGCAGAGCCTTGAAAGTAATCATCTTTAAAAATTGTACGCTCTATAAATCTTTGAAGGAGGGGAAGCTTAATATACCAAGGCAAGTGCAAGTGTTCAAAACCCCATTTTGTTATAGGAGATGATATTTTCGAGGTAGCTCGCCATGTAATGAAGGCTTACAGTTGCAATTCTGCATTGTCAACAGCACAACAAATTTTTAATTATAGGCTTAGCCGAGCCAAAATGCAGTTGGGATGGCCTTCGAAAGACTTGCGTCAAGATTTAGAATTTTTCAGAGGCCAATTGAGGTACATATTGAAACATGTGATTTTTTGATGAAAGCATGTTGAATTTTACATAATTACTTATGTTAAGATGTGATTGAACCTCAACTATTGGAAGGAATTAATTCAAATCTACCACAGACAATGATTTTACTTCCCCCGCAAGCCCATAATAAAATTAAGTTTGCAAATGAGGGAAAATGTTGCGAAATATCTTATTACAGATGGAGATATATCATTCCTAATGGAGAAAAAACAAAAAACAAATGGCGAACCTATTGGTTTAGCCATCAAAAAATATTAAAGAGATTACAATATATGTATTAGCATCAGTTAGCGCTGTATAGAGTAAGACATTTTGGTTTCCTTTTTGATAATACTTTGCCAACACTTGCTGCAATTGAGCCATGGCATTTATTGTTAAAGTAAGAGGCAGCTGCAACAGTTGTAGTTTTACCGACTTTGCAAATGCTAAAAATATGGGCAGAGTTATTGCTGGATTTAGTTTTTCAGAACTGGATGGTGTTAAATCTATGTATGAAATTTATGAATCATTTTATTTGCTGTCTTCAAAATTTAAGCTACTTTACATTTCCGGGCTAAACTCGATCACATCACTTGTATGAAAATTCTGAAAAATTTTTGTTTCGCTAAAATTAAAATAATGTGTGTAAATTAAAAAACAATCAACTTACTTCTGATAAATTGCTTGTTGTTTTTCGTAGAACAACGACGTTTTCCAAAAACCTTAGCTCGTCAAAATAGTATAAATGTGGATGATAGACGTCATCAGTTGACATACCTGACTTTTTGTATTCAACAACCTGTTTTTTTTTCAGACACATAGGCGCCTCGAATGTTTTTAATTTTTTTCCTCAACAGACTCATCTTTGCTCATGTTTATTGAAATTTCGGCCCATGCAATTTTTTAAATCCACTCTTTTTTAGTCTGGAGATTTATAGTCCCAAAGGCACGGAAATTGTTTATAAATGGCAATAACTTTAAAAACGTCCTTTACTCCCCAATCCATAATGCAAAAGTTTAACTACAAATCAAAGCGGCCCATTTTCTCCTTTATAGTATGTCCAACACCGGCTTCGGTTACTAAAGATTCTCTGCGTAGACGGCCTTCGGCCGGGCGCAAGAATTTTCTCCTTTATAGTATGACCCACATCGGCTTCGATTACTAAAGGTTTTCTGGGTAGATATTCAAATTACCTTTTCAATTATATCCATATTTCTCCATTTCACCACAAAATAATCGATATATTCCATATTGTATTTACAATCTTTGGAGGCCCGTAACTCGAAACTAACATTTTTTGCTTAAAATTAAATTTTACACCCCGTAGGTAACTTTTTTTTAATTTTTAAGCTGCGTAAACTAGATATAAGCCAAATAAACTTCCCGTCGCCATCATTAAGACGAAAAGGTAAACAAACTTTTAAATATGTATGCCTTAAATTCTCAGATGTTTGTGACAGTGTTACGACCGTAGGGGCCAATGAGGTTTCCGACTAGCTCTATGAGGACGGTAAACACATCTCAGCGAGGTTCCAACCCTTCTCATTGGGTACGCCGCACATAAAACATATTCCACAACAAGCTAAACAAACTTAAAAAAAAACTCACACAATAAAACTTAAACAATGCAACACGTCCACACAAACAGTAACAATCGTGGCAGATGTTTTACCACTAGACAGCCCTCCCAACCTTGTGACAAAAATTCTTACCCATGTCCAACTTCCTTTTGTGAACCCGTATGCTCTCAGAAGATTCCTCTTTCCTTAACTCACCTTCATGCCATTTTTCCTCTCAAATTAGGCCAAAAACATAATTATATCAACTTCACATATTACATACAAATTTTATTTAAGCACAAAAACTTAATCCTATACAGATTTGAAAATATAAATTTACTATTAAAATACAAATTATCTTATATTTAACAAACTTTTAATTATTTTCAACAGCGAAATATATATGTAGGTATTGTCTATTATCAAAAATAAACTATCTCTAATATCGTTAATTTGTTTTCCTTTTCTCTTTTTTTTTTTTTTTTTAGAACTCCGATCAACTAATTACTAACTTCAATCTCTAATTTTACGACACTAAATCCTACCCTGAAGGAGCTCCCTAAGGATACAAGATTTTTCCTGCAATATTCCACAGGAATTTTTTACACAAAAAAATAACTAATTGATAAAAGCTTCAAATTGTATATATTTCTCTTTTTTTGTAAATAAAACAAACTAAACGATTTTCATTTCCTGTTTCTCACTCTTTTGCATAGATTGTATCACAACAACAAAACTAATATAATAAGAATAATTTAACTAAATAATAAATGATAATTTTGTAAGGTTTTTCGTTTGTTATTTTTCCTATAGCCCGGTTCTGTTTTTATACAGCTGTACGGGGATCAGCTTGATGTCGAGGCGTTCAAAGGAACTGCCAGATGTATTATTTGAATTTAAACAAGGCAGTTATGCCAATTCTGTTTAATCAAGTTTTTCCTATTTTATTTAAATTTACAAGGTCTTATATACTACTTATGAGAATAAAACTTAGTCTCTCTAACTTATTCTAGCTTATTGCAATATTACATTTGTCTCTGTCGGCACCATGAAAATCCAAAGGAGTTGAATTACAAATTGATCGCAACCAATCGTAGTGCAACCACAATGGAATGCACTCAATACAAAGTGTGTCACTCAATTACTGACAACTCAGCACAATGCATATGACGATAAGTGTTGGTTATCCAATACTCTGTTATTGGCTTGTTTTATGCACCGTACTTGTGTCAATGACCAGTGAGACACACTACATTGTGTATGCACCAGTGACTGATGGGATACACTACACCCTTACCCTTAAGAGAAAAATTATGAAAATGATTTTTCTTTTTATCTCCATCTCCATTCCCATAATACCGTTACAACGATTCTTAAATGTATGTGTAATTTGATTGTATTTTGATAATTATGAAAAATATTAATAATAGTGTTGTGAATATCGAATTTTGTTATATATAATAATGGTATAAGCTAGTTGCTCAAAAAAAACATATTGTAAGGTTTTAAATTATTGTTATGGATTTCTTTTTCTTGTCCGTTATAATCTATTATTGTATTTACACCATTTTTTCCGATTATTTTGTAAGGTCCTTTGTATGGACTTTGATTTTTTTTTCTATTTTGATTAAAACTAAGTCTCCTATCTTTGAATCTAATCTATTGCTGTATCTATTTTCTATTACTCTTTTTTCTTTAGTTCTAATTATTAATTCTTTAGCTTTGTGTAAAGAATATTTAAGTCTACGTTTAAGTTCTTGGGCATAATCATCGTAATTGTAATTTTTTGTTTCATTTGTTCCATATATTTCAGTTGGCAAATGAGGTAATTTTCCGTATACAAGTTCGAATGGCGTGTAGCCAGTGTCAATATGGGGTGCCGTATTATAAGCAAAAGTAAAATATGGAATCCATTTATCCCATTCGTAGTCAGTTGCTGTTGTTAGCAAGAATTCGTTGAGGACTCTGTGATTTCTTTCTACTGAGCCTATTGTTTCATGGTGGTAGGGAGTCGAAAAGGTTTGTTTTATGTCAAGTAATGAGCATATGTTGCGCATCAGTTCGTTTGTAAATTCTGTCCCTCATTCTGATTTGAGTACTTGAAATTTTCCAAATTTTAAAATTAGTTGTTCTACAAGTGTTTTTGCCGTCACAAGTGCGTCTTTTGTTGGCATAGGGTGTGCAATGACAAATTTTGTCAATTCACATTGCATAGTCAATATGTATCGGTATTCGTTTGAAATTGTAAGAGGTCCTACTGTATCAATTGATATTATTTCAAAACTGTTGCTCGGTGTGTCTGTAATCGTAAGTGGTTCTTTTATGTATTTAGTTTGTTTATTTTTATTACAATTGTCGCAATATGATATGAATGTCTTTACCATTTTGTTCATGTTTTTCCAGATGTATCGCTGTTTTAATTTAATCACGGTTTTTCGTATTCCTAAGTGTCCTGCATGGGTGGTATTGTGGAATTGGTCAATTAGTTTATATTTTAAAATGTCATCTGTTATTCTTTTCGGGGCATTGTATATTAATATCTTAAGTTGAGGACTTTTGTTATTTATTTTTAATTTTGCATATGCGTCTTTAAATTCTTCTTTTGTATACATTTTAAATATTTTATCTTCATTTGAGAGCGCTAATTCTTTAATATTTTCTTTAGTCATTTTAGATGTCAGTTTCCTCAGAATCAAATCTAGTTTCGCTGAGTTATCGCTGAATCTTGCATTCATACTATCATTATTCATATCTTCTGTATGTAACTTCTTCATAATCGAATCTAGTTTCGGAGAATTATCGTTACGTACTTTATTCACATCATTCTTATTAATCTTATTTTTGGCACATAACTTCTTCATGGTCGAATCTGGTTTCGATGAATTATCATTATGTCCAATGTGCACCATATTATCTTTAATAATTATATCTTTTTCTTCTATATTTTCAAATTTATAAAATTGCAATTTTTTCATATTTTTGATATCATTAATGGATATACATTCCCATATTTGAAGTTGATCAGACTTCTGAGAATTGTTCTCTTCTACACGTGTATTATTTTCGATATCTTTTTTCTCGTTATTTATTATTTTATTTGCCTCGTTTGTAATTTTCAATTTATTTTGCATAGCCCTTGTCGTGATTGATACTTTTTTTCTTTTTCGTCATTTTCTTGTGGTATCATTTGTTTTAATATGTCCGAGTCTAGTTTTATCCTAGAAAGTGCATCAGCATTTGTATTCATTTTTCCTTTTTTATAAACAATTGTGAAATCATAATCACTTAAATCCAGTCTTATTCTTGTCATTTTTGATGAAGGATTTTTATGTGAAAATAGTGAAATTAATGGTCTGTGGTCTGTAACTACAATGAATTTTCTGCCATATAAGTAAGGTTTAAAGAAATTTACGCTCCAATGAATAGCTAAAAGTTCTTTTTCAATTACCGGTTTGTTAATATCATGTTTTTGCAGTGATTTACTGGCGTATGAAATTGGTAAATCTTGTCCTATTTCGCCTTGAGATAAGACTGCTCCTAACGCATAGTTTGATGCGTCGGTTGTTAAAATAAATGGTTTTTCAAAATCTGGATATTGCAATACCGGTGGGTTGATTAATTTGTTTTTTAATTCTTTAAAAGCATGTTGCCATTGTTCCGTCCATATAAATTTTGTTGATTTCTTTAATAGTGCGTTCAAATTTTTGGCAATGTCCACAAAGTTTGGTATGAATTTTCTGTAGTAGTTGCAGAATGCAACGAATCGTCTAACTTCGTCCGCGTTTTTCGGTATTGGATAGTTTTTTATAACATCGTATTTGGATGGGTCTGTTTTCACACCGTCTTTGGTTATTAAATGTCCTAAGTAAACTACTTCTGGTCTTAAAAAACAACATTTCTTTGGATTCAGTTTTAGATTGTATTTTTGTAATCTGTCTAGTACTTTTATTAAATTTTGATTATGGTGGTTTAAACTACAGCCATATACAATTATGTCATCTACGTAAAGAAATGCTTCGGATTCTAATCCGGAGAGTGCTATTGTAAGCATTCTTTGAAAACTATTTGAAGAAATTTTTAATCCGAATGGAAGTCTTTTAAATTGAAAATGGCCTTGTGGTGTAGAAAAAGCAGTTAGTGGTCTGGATTCTTTATTTAATTCAATCTGGTGGAATGAACTGGTCATATCAAGTGTGGAAAACCATTTTGCTCTACCTAATTTGTCTAAAATGTCTTCTAATCTGGTCAGAGGAAATTTGTCATTGACAATTTTATCATTAAGCTTTCTAAAATCTACAACAAGTCTCCATTTCTTTTTGTCTTTTATATTTTTCTTTGGTACCAAAAGGAGTGGAGCATTATATGGGCTAATTGATTCTTCTATTATGTCGTCGTCAAGCATTTTTTGTACTTGTTTATTTATTACGTCAGTATGTAAGTGTGGTAATCTATAGTTTTTTATGTAAACTGGTGTGTTGTCTGAGGTCGTGATTGTTTGTTTATAAAAATTGTTGACGGTTAATTTTTCGTCTTCTAAGTGAAAAACATTTTGATATTGTTTAAATATTCCTATTAATTGTGTTTTTGCAAAATCATCATTATGGTCTAATTGCAGTTCATTCACTATTCTTTCAAAACGTTTGTTGTTGCTCACTTTATTGTAACTTAATATCTCATAATTTTTAAGTGGGTCAGTCTGAAGTTGAATGCCTTTTATTGTCACCGTTTCGTTAGTTGTGTTTAAAATTTTTATGTGTGTCATGCCGCTTTTTGGTGTTATTGAATTACTTAAAAATATTCCCTCTTGTAATTGTTTATTAAATATGCTGCAATCTTCTTTTAGATCCAATTTTATAGCTTGAATAATTTCTGTTCTGGGTGGAATTATTATTTGTAGTGAAGAAATTGGTTTCGACTGCATGGGCAAAATTATGGTGGAATCATTTATAAATAAAGAGATTGTAAAAGTTTCGTAATCTATTTTACAAAGATATTTCTTAAAAAAGTCTCTTCCTATTATCCCGTCTGTTTCGATGGGGAAGTTGTCATTTACCATGTGAAAATCGTGTTTGCAATTCTGTTTCGTAAATTCTAGATCGAGTTCTATTGTTCCTAATGACTGTATCTCCTCTTTGCTGATGCCTGTTAATTTGCATTTGTTCTCATCGATTAATTGTTCATGATTGAAATACCCTCGCATGCGGCAAAGTGAAATGTCCGCGCCTGTGTCGACTAGAAATGTTAGTTGTTTATTCTTGTAGTATGCGATTATGTAATTAGTGTTATTATTTGAAATTTTGTAAACTCTTAATTGTGGCTGTCCGGAACATCTATATGTTCCGAGCCTTGAAAGTTTCCCTCATTTTGTATTGTATGAATACGTCTCCTGTAGTTATTATAGTTGTTATTGTTACTTGTGTTCCTGTTTATATAATTTTGGTTTTGTCTATTGTAGTTATTATTTGCTTGGTTATTTCTGTTGTGGTTTGAATTGTTGTTTTTGTTATATCTGTTAGGTAAGTTATTGTGTTTATTATTGTTGAAATTGTTATTGTTATTTCTATTGGAATTTGTATTGTTGTTATTGTAATTTTGGCGAAAAGAATTGTTGTTTCTATTTTGAAAATTGTTGTTTCTATTATTGTTGTTGTAATGAATGCTGTCGTTATGTAAAGGTCGTCTTCTCTGAATGTGCATTATTGAGTTCTCATTAAACTTGGTTTCATTTTCTAATTCTATAGCTAGTTCTACTGCATCTTGCAGAGTTTTGGGACGAGCAGCAAATATAGTCGTTTTTAAAATTTCATTGATGCCTTTTTTAAATGCATCCAATGCTAGTTTAGCGTTTAATCTAATGATGACACTCTTTTCTGCCTCAGTTGGGTCATTTCCTAATTGTTCTATTTCTAGTTTGTTTAGGTTATCTATTATTGTCGTTATTCTGTCATTGTACATATTGACTGATTGCTTTCCTTGGTGAATGTTTGCTAATTTTGTCTGTAGTTCTGATATTGTCAAAGTTGATTTGTATCTTTTTTGAAGGTAATTTTTTAGTGTATTAAAGTTTTCTGGTTTTGTATAACAACCTATCGCTGTTCTTACTCCTGAAGTCAATTTGGCATGGTAGACATATTTTAAGAAATCCTGTTTAGCTGTTTCTGCTAGAGTCGTCTCAATTAATTCCGCTGTTACAATGAAACTTTCTAGCTCTTCGTATTTGCCATTGAAGAGTGGTAAAGCTTTGGAAACTGTGTCTAAATTAAATGCTGTCATTTCTGTTATTAATTCTTTTTCTGTCTGTTTTAGATATTGAGTAATAATTTTAAAAATGCTATTAAATTCTGTTTTCAGTGCTATTATTTCTTCTTTATCTTCTTTCTCAGTTTCTGCTATCAGAAATTCCTTTCTTATATTATGTATTAGATCTAGTTTTATCTGTATAGTTTTAGATGAATATGTTCTTTTTGGACTTTTCTTTAAATTTTTCAGTATTTCTTTAAGTTCAAACAATTTTTCTTCCATTTAGACCTCTGTTATTTGTGGTATTTTATTCTTGTTAATGTTTCTTAGATTATACAAATAATTGAAGATTTTAAATAATGAGAAAAAGATTATGAATAGTATTATGCTTAATTTTGTGTACATTATTTATCTATATATATATATATATATATATAAAATTTGATTTAATGAGAAAATATTACAATTTAATTCCTTTTTGATAGTATTAATTTTATAATATAGGCAATAGCCATTAGAATTAACATAACAATTATGATGATTTCGAATGTGTCTATATCATCCTCTTTTTCTAAATGCTGTATATCTGGTTTCATGTATTCTATAATTTTGTTGTTTTTGTCTTGTTCATTTTCGAGTTTGCCTACTTCGTATGCTGCAAACAACGCAGGGATGGTTTTTAAAATGTTTTCCACCACGTCATTTTTCTAGATTAAGTCTATTGTTTTTAAATTAAGTTAATTTAGTTTTCTTTATTTTTCTTTTTAGGTTTATTTTTTTTTTCAGTGGTATCTGCTATGGTTAACTCATAGTATAGTATTGCTAGTTTCTTTTTCTTCTGGAACTTTTTTCCAGCGCGTTTCTTCTTTTTTGTGATAATTTGTTGGTACTGGTCCTTTTTTCTTACCGTCCTTCTTTTGTATTCCTCTATAGTAATAGCTTTAGGGTCTGCTGTTAATGGGGTGGGCTCATATACTGGTGTTGACTCCGGAACTTGTTCTGGATGGTATTGCTCCAAGTATTTCTCCCAGCGGGATACAATTTCGTCTATTTCTGCGGACATGTATTGTTGATTTCTCAGAAATGGTCGGTTTGGCCATATGGTCAAAAATGTAAAATAATTTGGTCCTATTTTGCCGTGTTTGGCAGGATCGCCATGTAAGGTTTTTCGTTTGTTATTTTTCCTATAGCCCGGTTCTGTTTTATACAGCTGTACGGGGATCAGCTTGATGTCGAGGCGTTCAAAGGAACTGCCAGATGTATTATTTGAATTTAAACAAGGCAGTTATGCCAATTCTGTTTAATCAAGTTTTTCCTATTTTATTTAAATTTACAAGGTCTTATATACTACTTATGAGAATAAAACTTAGTCTCTCTAACTTATTCTAGCTTATTGCAATATTACATTTGTCTCTGTCGGCACCATGGAAATCCAAAGGAGTTGAATTACAAATTGATCGCAACCAATCGTAGTGCAACCACAATGGAATGCACTCAATACAAAGTGTGTCACTCAATTACTGACAACTCAGCACAATGCATATGACGATAAGTGTTGATTATCCAATACTCTGTTATTGGCTTGTTTTATGCACCGTACTTGTGTCAATGACCAGTGAGACACACTACATTGTGTATGAACCTGTGACTGATGGGATACACTACAATTTCTAAAATGATATCCTTTTAAATAATCTTTAAAAGTAAGTAATTATACATTCAAATAAATAAATAAAATAAATCTTATTTGTTGTTTTTTTTTCTTCTTAATCACTTTTTTTCTATTTTTAAATTTTTTTCTTCAAATTTGATATTTTATTTTTTTATTTTAAAGTTTTTATAATTTTTTTATCCTTTTTCTTTCTCACCAATTTAAATACTAATTTCATAATATTTTTCTTTCTAAAAAATATATCCTTGCGTAGAATTTTTGTTTGTTTTACACACTTGCACTGAGTAAAATTTTATCAGAAAAAAAAGGAAAAAAGGATTACCTGGCTAGATCTCGGTGTGGAAAGCTCTAATCACCTTCAACATTTTTTTGTCTTCACTAGATTCTGGGTAATAATTTTCCTGCCCACGAACCGTTGCTTCCTTATTTTTATCCAAACTTCCCTACACCATCCAACTTCCTAGCTAGCTACAAATTCCCGAAACACAAAACAAATATAAATCACAAAATGCACTTATAACAAAATATAAAATTTAGCTTACGTTTAAAACATCCTTTTTTTATTATTTTCTTCCTAATTTAAATTAACTATCCTTTCCCTCCAGGACGTATTCGCAACTTTCTAAACTTTCACTGTTGTTTAATTATTTTTTTTTTATTTAACTTTAATGTTTTTTTCCGCACTATTAATTTCTTTATATGTTTTCACTTTAAAGTACAATAACCTTCTGCAAATTCTCTATGATTTTCCCTTACTTGTTGCCTCATTTGCTTCCCAACTTATGTGGTGAATTTCTTTAATTTTCCAAAATTTTCCAAAAAAATCTTTCCCGCCCAGCCGTCCATTTTTCTTGCTGATCTTTCTAGAACATTCTGCCTTCCCTCCAAATCACCATATTTTAATAATAATAATTTTCTTCATTTTTGGCAAAAATATTATTTGAATTTCATTTCATCATACTTTTTAATATTTTGTTTCGTTATATCTATGTTTTTTCCTTCTCTTATTAAGGTTTTAAATGCAGTCAATGCTTGTTCTTTTACCAGGACCGCATATTAAACAGCAAGGTTATATTTTTCATTCATAATTAATTTTAAACTTGGATTTTCCCAACTTCCTCACCGTGTTCTATACCATAGTGAACGTTTTGCTTTCTTTCTTTATTTTAATTCGTTTAGGCATTACCCTGTTCCACACATAAACTACTACTAAATAGTACTGGCAACTGTATCATGTGTATAAGACAAAAAATATACACACACAAGCTTACATACAGAAACCAAAAATTGACAGCAGGCAAAACAAAAAAAAGACACAACACGGTAAGAAGAAAATTAATTTATTTGTAATACATTATTATTATTATTATTATTATTATTTGTAATAAATTAAATTTTAATATTAAACCTTCAGACAGGAAAACACAGAGGAACGCAGTTTCAACCCACAACAAGGAAACCAAACTAACAGCCGGACGGACAAGTATCCTCCTACCAGTAACTAAGCTCATAAAAAAAACAAACATAAAAAAAAACAAATACCAAAGGCATAAAGACTGTAAGTCACAATCCACAAAAAAAAACTTCAAATAGATTCAAGCATCCAATGATACTAATAAATAACATTTATTTAGCCAACATATATACATTGTTTAATGTACCGTGGGCACCAAACATGAACGTACACATCTGATTACACCGCACCAAAAAAATTGTTCTTAACATGTGTAAGTAATCCTCCATTCCTTTCAGCAGTTGCAATATCCAACTCGAAGTGACATTAAACCTATGACATTCTTCTTCCGCAACAAAACTCCGTGTCCTTCGAGTAAACGTAGTAGGAAACGGTGTGCGGAATAAACAATTAATTTACATGTATTTCTATGTGCCCAACTTAGGGAACTCACACACCCTGAAAGAGTCTCATGCTGCTACCAAAATTAAGCCGGGCGATTTGTGCATCTATGCCTGTAAGCTTTTCCTTTAATCCTAATTCCCAAAAGTAAACCTATCCACTCAGTCTCCCTATAATAGACTTTGCAGAGACGGAAACCTCATCCACATCTTACTAGAGCATGAGCCAACCTAAAAACTTTTCTCAGGAGAGAAAAATCGTAGTGGCAACCCATAATAAAAGATCAATTAAAAAAAATATTTCATATAATTGGTTTCGATACCAATTGGGCACTAACAGTGCTGTGTGTTAAAATCGAACGCCAAAAAAAATTTTAAGGCTAAAGTTTAATAAAAAAAATATCTCTCGTCGTTTAATATACATATATTTATATACACATATTTTATTATTGTCAAATTACTTTACTAAAACAAATTCTAATAATTGTCAAAATCGTTCCAGATCTAATATACATGGGTTATGCCGCTATTACTTTTTCTCCATGGGTTGTTGCAACTCCAGGGATAGGAAAATTCTCCATAATTTTTTTATGAAAAAAAAACTTAGAGAATTAAGTGTTTACTTCTGGTCGGACTACAAAAAAAACTTTGTTCATACGGGAAGTACTTTGGTCACTCGTCTATTATATAAGAGTTTACTTTGTGTAAATTTTTTCAGGTTTAATTGAAAATAGAAAACTATCTACTAAAAAAATCACAGTGGATTATTGCACTAAGCTTACAGCACTAAAAAAAAGATATCACAGCAAATAATCACCACAGATGAATGTCCGGATCTTATACGAACTAATATTGCACAAAAGGAAATGAAAATACAGGTAAGTTAACTGTTGACTAATTAGAAACTTATACTATCAGGTACTAACTATATCACAGATTTTAAAGTAAATTGCTACGACTAGGAAATATTAGGACAAAACAACAAATATTTGTATAAATAAAAAAAAATAATTACTAATCTTATGTCCTAATATTGCACCTTGAAATTTCAAATTTAAACTCAATGTTTAAATCGAAATAATCGCTCAGCAATTTAAACTTTAATATCTTTTACGTGATAAACGCCAATTATTTTTCCGTCTAATGTATCGAGCTCGTACATATTATTGCCTACAGGTCGGGACACTCTACACTTAAGAAACTTTGTACAAAATTTCGCGTTCAAATTTTTACCGAAATTACTTTGTACCATGTTTCTACGGTAGACTTCCTGTCCAGGCACAAACTTTACTGTTCGGGCTCTTCGGTTATATCGTTCGGCACTTTTCTCGTACGCTTTAGTCATATTATCTTTAATTTCATTCCTTATAAGTTCAATTCGTTCATTCGGCCTCGCAAGAATACGGTGATCAGAAATTGAATGCAGTTTCCGGGCTAATTTATAATCTGCCCCACTTGAAAACATGTGGTAGCCAAACAACGCGAAGAATGGCGTAAAGCCTATAGCGCTGTGAAAAGAGTTACGCAAAGCGCAATCAATTTCTGATAAATAGAGATCCCAGTCACGGTGATCGTCTTTTAAATAGGCTCTTATAGCTGTTAAAATGCTTTGATTAACGCGTTCTGATGCGTTACTGCTTGGTTGGTACACAGGCGTTTTTATATGTTGAATTTTGCATGTGTCAAGTAGATTTTGAAAACTTTTTGATGTGAACTGTACTCCATTGTCTGTATGTATAATTTCTGGCACACCAAATTTATGGAAAACTTCGTGTGTCAGAAACTCTACAAGATTTCCAGCGGTGGCTTCTTTCATAGCCTTAATAAAAGTATATTTGGAAAAATGATCCAGCACAATAAAAACGTAAGCGTTACCACTTTTTGATCTTGGATATTTGCCTAGAAAATCCAAATACAATTTCTGGAATGGTCGATCTGTAATTACCTGGTTCCCTATTTCTGGGCAGAGATTTTGGTTTGATGGTTTGGATTCTTTACACGTTTGACACTCTTTTATATAAGCCTTCACCTGGGTGGGCATTTTTGGCCAATAAAAGAATCTTCTTAGCCTTTCTAACGTTTTTGTAACACCACCATGTGCTGCGGTTGGACTTGCATGTGCTTTTTCTATTATAGCTTGGGTTATATTGGGTGGAATCCAAAGTTTCCACTGGCACTCTCTCCTATCTTTGTTTTCTGTTATGTGCTGGATTAGTTCCAAATATTCTTCGCTTTGGAATTCTGTTGTTTCAAAATCGAGTAAATCATCTATATTTAATTCTTCAACATAAAAATTTTCTTCTTGTGATCGGGAAAGTGTCGGCTACTATATTTTCAGAGCCTTTTCTGTGCTCTATGTCGAAATCATAAGCCTGCAACTGTAGTGACCAACGAGCTAGTCTTCCTGTCAAATCCTTTAATGACATTAACCACTTAAGGCTAGCGTGGTCTGTCACTACCGTGAAGGGCATCATTTCGACATAGGGACGGAATTTCTTAACCGCCATTACAGCCGCCAGACATTCCTTTTCCGTCACGCTATAATTCTTCTGGCATGCATTTAATTTTTGGCTATAAAAGGCTATAGGGTGTTCATCACCATTGTCATCCAGTTGGTACAACACAGCACCGATTCCATAATCGCAAGCATCACATTGTATCTAAAACCTTTTGCTGAAATCGGGATGCTTGAGAACGGAAGCTGAAGTTAGCGCTTTCTTTAAGTTTTCAAACGCGTCTAGTGCTTCGGGTGTCATTTCAAACTTCTTAGCCTTTTTTAACGTATCTGTCAACGGAGCAGATATGGCAGCAAAGTCTTTTATAAAACGGCGGTACCAGCCGGCCGTTCCTAAAAAGCTGCGCACCTCACGTGGAGACTTTGGTACTCTAATTTCTCTTATAGCGCGTACTTTTTCCGGATCTGTCTTCAAGCATCCTCGGCCAATAATAAATCCTAAATATTTCAGCTGTTGGAAACAATATTGCGATTTTTGTAGGCCTATTGTTAAGTTCGCTCTCTTTAAACAGGCAGCAACTTCCTCTAAAATTTTCAAATGTTTTTCAAAACAGTCAGAAATCACCAAAAGATCGTCAAGACATATAAAGACATTTTCTTTGAGTTTTTGCGGTATAACCTTGTCCATTAATCGACAAAAACGCTGTGCCGCGTTGCAAAGTCCAAATGGCATTACGCGAAACTGGTAGAGTGGCCGACCTGCTACGGTAAACGCTGTATAGGGCCTACACTCTTCCTCAAGTTCAATTTGCCAAAAAGCAAATTTGAAATCAACGCTACTTATAAAATAAGTCTCATCAATTCTACCTAAAATACCATCCATTTTCTGCAAAGGATACGCATCTTTTACGGTGATTTTATTAAGCTTTCTAGCGTCAAGACAAAACCTATTTGACCAAGGGCTCTCACTCTCTTCTATGACATTCAAATCAAGCATCTTGTCTATTTATCCATAAACAATTTCTTGTACAGCTGGAGATAATGGATAGTGTCGGTCCTTAAAGGGCACCGCACCATCTATTAATTTTATGGCGTGTTTCTCCAGGGATGTACAACCTAGACCAATTTTCTCAAATGCTGGGAACAATTCAATAACTTTGTTTAATTTTTGCTGTTGTTCCTCACTTAATACATGGGGATTTGACCTGTGATCTGCTACCTTAAAATCGTCTTGTATTTTTTAAATATTTAATTCATTAATTTCAAATACTTCAGGGCCCAAATTAAACGTTTTTCAAAAATCAACTCCCAGGTAGGCCTCTTGTTCCAAGTCTGGGCATAAATAAAACACTATTTTATTGGCTTGATTTTTAAAATGTATTTTAAGTTCTATAGTTCCTAACAGCCTATGTTCTTTACCATCTGCAGTTGAAATTACAGAAAAAATTGGCTTTAATCTGATGCCCAACTTGTCGATTAATTCTCTACAACCTTTACCCAATAAACTGACAGAAGCTCCTGTATCTAATAATCCTTTTATACGATGGTCACCTACAAAAATTTCAGCAAAAGCACGAGGGTCACTATGCGTGTTTGCTGTTTTTATAGCTTCGATCACTAATTTTCTTTTCTTTCTTCTTTCAATAAATTTGTTTCTAATTTTCTTTATACGGTTTATTTTTTTCATTGCTATAGACTCATTAAAAATTCTATTTCTGACTTTATCATAATTATTTTTACGTTCTTGCAGAGTATATTCATGTCTCAATTGGGGAATGAAATTGTTAAAAATTTTGACAACTTTTACTAAATTTAATTTGTTTTTCTCTGGGACAGGTTTGCAGGCTGATTCTCCATGGAACGATGGTTCCCTGCTGTTACCACGCTCTTGGAGTAGTTTTTTGATTGGCAACTAGTGCAGTTTGGAGATCTGACATCTGGTTCGCCACATCTATAACAAAATAAGGCCCTATCTGGGGATGGACAATCTATAAACATATGTCCTTGTTGACGGCAATTCCAACAGATAAGTGGATTTCTGGAGAATTGTTTTTGCGTGCTGTTACCTTCTAAAGCAGCCACTTCATTATATGGTCAGGTAAGTCAACAAATTGATCATCATCCTTTTAAAAAATTTCATTTACTTGCCGCGTGTACCGATTTGTAGGGACAGATGATGACACATATCTGTTGTCTTTTCGGCAAAATACTTTCTCCGCCTCGACACATTCTTGTCTTAGTTCTTCAACAGAATTTACAGCAATCGCATAGACACGGCTTCTAATGTCATCTCTAAGGTTTTTCTTGATCATCTTGATCATTTCTCTCTCCGGCATTGATATTTCCAGCCGCGATCGCATCTGGATCATCGCAAAGAAAAATGCATCTATCCCCTCGCCAGGCTGTTGCTTTCTTTCAACCATATCACTCATCAATTCAAAACTTGATCTTGTTGAGCGATACTGTTTGAGGAGAGCTTCTTTTAAAGTCATCCATTCAGAAACATAAGTTGTTTTTATGAATAACCAGTACCATTTTTCTGCAACTCCTTTGACAAGGAGGTGAAAATTGTCTAGGACTTCTTCCCATGACACATTGTATTGCCTTTGTAGCCGCTCAACACGAAAAACAAAATCCTCTACAGCCAGCTTGTTGGTGTTACCATCAAATTCTAGTCCCCATTGATCAATACGAATACGCTTGTAACTTTTGCACTGACTAGTATCTAAATTCCTTAATGATTCTCTTGAAGAACTATTTGAACCTATTGACGAAACATCTACCTGTATGCCTGCACTGCTGCTTCGTTTTACTTTATTTGGCATTATTTCTTCGCGAAGTTTTATATTCTCCTGCTGAGTGTGCTGGAGTAAAAGGCTCATTTTACTCATAGTAGCAGTCAATTCTGCCATTTGCCTCTTAATTTCATTTACCTGCGAAGAAACGTCTTTGTTTGCATCATTAGATTGTTCCATGGCTGCTTCATAAATTGGTTGTCGTGATCCACTTGGGCCATGTTCTCTTAAATCACGTTGTGCAGAACTATTACTTGCATTCGAAACAATGATTGTCTGAGATTTGTCGAAAAATTGGGGGTTTGGCTAATTAGGAGGTTCACTCATGTCTAAAATTCTACTGGCACTAGATTTTCGGCTGGGGGTATTAGATTTGTACGCCTTATCAAACGTAAAAGGAGTAGACCTATTCAAGTCAAATTGGACCTGTCTTTCTCTTTTTCTAGACTTAGCGTCGTCTCTATTTTGGGACATAACCTTCAGAAAAAGATATTTATGAAGCCTTTACCACCCCCTTTACCAAAGCTAACCGCCTAATCAATTTATATACAAAAAAATTGAAATTTGCTTTGTATTCGATTTTCAATTTCTAACACACAAAAAAAAACACACCGCAAAATATTAAAAAAATCGCAAAAACACACAGATGAACAAAAAAAAAATAGAAGAAACAAATATATATAAAAAAATAAAAAAAAGGATATATGTATATATAAAACGATAAATAATTAAAAAAAATAAATACTAAACGATATTAGGAAAAAAAATGTAATATAAAACAAATATATAATCTAAAATAACCAAATACGAGGATATACATATAAAAATAAAATAAATATGCATATAAAAATTATAAATATAAAATAGAACTAAAATTATCTAATTTGTACGAATGAAATTCATAAATTTACTAAAAAGAATGCAAAAATAACAAAAACTTAGTTAAAATATGAAAATAGATAATAATAAAGAATAATATAATTATAATTGTATAAATAAAATAATTTTAAATAAAAAATTAACAATAAAAAAAAACACCAAAATAGAACTAAATAGATAAATATATAAAGAGAAAAAAAATATAATGTAAACAAATAAATTAAGCAAATATGAATATAAAATTAGCAATAAAAGAGCTAAAATAAATAATAATAAAATGTATAATATAAATAACGTTTTTGTTTATATATTTCTAATTTTAAATTTCTTCTTCAAAATTTGTATGTAGTTTAAATTTCATTTATTCGGGTTTGGCATGAAGGTGAATATGGGAATTCGGAGAGTTAAATTCAATAATTTATTATAGGACTATTTGTGTGACATTAATCATAATTAAAATTCAAAGGTTTATTCAAGTGTAAGCCCCTTATACATTCATCTTAGCACTTGGCCAGGTATGAGATTATAAGGGGTTTTCTAATAGCGATTTTGATACATCAGGCCCTGAGTTTTTCCAAATATTTTTACACAGGCGGCTATCAAAAGTTCGCATATTAAAACACAAAAAGATATGAGCGGAAACTAAGAAAAACTAACATTAAAACAGAAATTAACAACAGTACAATTAGACATTTATTCAAAATCCTCTAAGCTACTGATATTATTTTCATAAATGAATTAGTCGGTTTCATCAACCTCCTATGAGCACACTGCAGTCTTCCAGTACAACCTTATAAAAATCTTCCTATATTTTAAAAGGGCTACAAAGTAGAATACAACTATACACATAGGCAATTGACTACGCCGTTGGGCTATTACGAAAACTATTATTTTATTGTCGCATGCTCAGTTGACATTACATGCTCAATATACTCAATTTGGAAACTTAAGGAATTCCCAGTTTCCAAATGAAAGTACGTTCACTTCTTTTGTTGCTCCGTAGTATGTAGCTCTTCTGTACTACTCTGTTGTCCACTTTATTCGGTTGGGCGCCATTTATGTTACGACCGTAGGGGCCAATGAGGTTTCCGACTAGCTCTATGAGGACGGTAAACACATCTCAGCGAGGTTCCAACCCTTCTCATTGGGTACGCCGCACATAAAACATATTCCACAACAAGCTAAACAAACTTAAAAAAAAACTCACACAATAAAACTTAAACAATGCAACACGTCCACACAAACAGTAACAATCGTGGCAGATGTTTTACCACTAGACAGCCCTCCCAACCTTGTCACAAAAATTCTAACCCATGTCCAACTTCCTTTTGTGAACCCGTATGCTCTCAGATTCCTCTTTCCTTAACTCACCTTCATGCCATTTTTCCTCTCAAATTAGGCCAAAAACATAATTATATCAACTTCACATATTACATACAAATTTTATTTAAGCACAAAAACTTAATCCTATACAGATTTGAAAATATAAATTTACTATTAAAATACAAATTATCTTATATTTAAAAAACTTTTAATTATTTTCAACAGAAAAATAAACTATCTCTAATATCGTTAATTTGTTTTACTTTTCTTTTTTTTTTTTTTAGTACTCCGATCAACTAATTACTAACTTCAATCTCTAATTTTACGACACTAAATCCTACCCTGAAGGAGCTCCCTAAGTATACAAGATTTTTCCTGCAATATTCCACAGGAATTTTTTACACAAAAAAATAACTAATTGATAAAAGCTTCAAATTGTATATATATATATATCTCTTTTTTTGTAAATAAAACAAACAAAACGATTTTCATTTCCTGTTTCTCACTCTTTTGCATAGGTTGTATCACAACAACAAAAGCAAGTAGGCCCTCCAACGGGCAATAGCTAACAACAAATAAAACAAATATATATTTGGCTGCTTTTAGGCGTATAGAAGAAAGGGTACTAATAACATACACTAAACTAAGAATAATTTAACTTAATAATAAATGATAATTTCTAAAATGATATCCTTTTAAATAATCTTCAAAAGTAAGTAATTATAAATTCAAATAAATAAATAAAATAAATCTTATTTGTTGTTTTTTTTTCTTCTTAATCACTTTTTTTCTATTTTTAAATTTTTTTCTTTAAATTTGAAATTTTTTTTTTATTTTAAAGTTTTTATAATTTTTTATCCTTTTTCTTTCTCACCAATTTAAATACTAATTTCATAATATTTTTCTTTCTACAAAATATATCCTTGCGTAGAATTTTTGTTTGTTTTACACACTTGCACTGAGTAAAATTTTATCAGAAAAAAAGGAAAAAAGGATTACCTGGCTAGATCTCGGTGTGGAAAGCTCTAATCACCTTCAACATTTTTTTGTCTTCACTAGATTCTGGGTAATAATTTTCCTGCCCACGAACCGTTGCTTCCTTATTTTTATCCAAACTTCCCTACACCATCCAACTTCCTAGCCAGCTACAAATTCCCGAAACACAAAACAAATATAAATCACATAATGCACTTATAACAAAATATAAAATTTAGCTTACGTTTAAAATATCCTTTTTTTATTATTTTCCTCCTTATTTAAATTAACTATCCTTTCCCTCCAGGACGTATTCGCAACTTTCTAAACTTTCACTGTTGTTTAATTTTTTTATTTAACTTTAATGTTTTTTTTTCCGCACTATTAATTTCTTTATATGTTTTCACTTTAAAGTACAATAACCTTCTGCAAATTCTCTATGATTTTCCCTTACTTGTTGCCTCATTTGCTTCCCAACTTATGTGGTGAATTTCTTTAATTTTCCAAAATTTTCCAAAAAAAATCTTTCCCGCCCAGCCGTCCATCTTTTCTTGCTGATCTTTCTAGAACATTCTGCCTTCCCTCCAAATCACCATATTTTAATAATAATAATTTTCTTCATTTTTGGCAAAAATATTATTTGAATTTCATTTCATCATACTTTTTAATATTTTGTTTCGTTATATCTATGTTTTTTCCTTCTCTTATTAAGGTGTTAAATGCAGTCAATGCTTGTTCTTTTACCAGGACCGCATATTAAACAGCAAGGTTATATTTTTTATTCATAATTAATTTTAAACTTGGATTTTCCCAACTTCCTCACCGTGTTCTATACCATAGTGAACGTTTTGCTTTCTTTCTTTATTTTAATTCGTTTAGGCATTACCCTGTTCCACACATAAACTACTACTAAACAGTACTGGCAACTGTATCATGTGTATAAGACAAAAAATATACATACACAAGCTTACATACAGAAACCAAAAATTGACAGCAGGCAAAACAAAAAAAAGACACAACACGGTAAGAAGAAAATTAATTTATTTGTAATACATTATTATTATTATTTCTAATAAACACAGAGGAACGCAGTTTCAACCCACAATAAGGAAACCAAACTAACAGCCGGACGGACAAGTATCCTCCTACCAGTAACTAAGCTCATAAAAAAACAAACATAAAAAAAAAACAAATACCAAAGGCATAAAGACTGTAAGTCACAATCCACAAAAAAAAACTTCAAATAGATTCAAGCATCCAATGATACTAATAAATAACATTTATTTAGCCAACATATGTACATTGTTTAATGTACCGTGGACACCAAACATGAACGTACACATCTGATTACACCGCACAAAAAAATTGTTCTTAACATGTGTAATTAATCCTCCATTCCTTTCAGCAGTTGCAATATCCAACTCGAAATGACATTAAACCTATGACATTCTTCTTCCGCAACAACAGGCGTATACATTTTACACAAACAAAAATGTCTGGTGTTGTTGTATTGTTGTGTTAATTTTTCTAACGCTGCCACCTGGTAATTTATATGCCTTGGATGATATAATATTAATAAATTAAGTCTGCACGTGATGATTTTTTATCATGATATAAATTTGACTTTCATCAAGATACATGTAATAGACTAGTGTAGTTCATAAACGAACTAGTTCATTTGAACGAATCCATCGAATGAACTTAGTGAACTAGTTCATACTTTTAAGTATACCTAGTTCATTTTTGAACTATACTTTGTATTTGCATTACCAGACAAGATAAACTAAAATCCAATTCTGTTTCTTTGTTGACTATTTCGAACATAAAATAAGTGCTGCCAAGCATTTCATTAAACATTCGTCTTGGCAATGCTACGGTGTTGTTGCCATCATATTTTAAAAAGAACATTTGAACTAAAGGCCAGGATTCACTATCATACACAATCGTACGATTTAATCACACAAAAATATGACAGAATTCTGTCCTACCTTAAAAATCGTTTCAAAATGGCGCCGAACGTGCTACTCTATTATATAAAAATGATGCTTTTAATATTTTGTTGTTGCTTTCTTCTCATCTTCAAAAAAAATCAACTCTGATCGCATAGAAAAAATCATTTTATGAATTAATTCAAAAGATTATAAAATCGTACAGATCTGTCAAAAAGTCTGTCACACACATACATTTTTAATCCACACTATCATACTTTTTGAGCACACATGCAATTTTTTACAGATCGTACGACTGAGTATGATAGTCAATCCTGGCCTTAAAAGAGCTTTTGAACCAAAAAAAGCGTTTGAACTAAAAGCTGAAAAGTCTGAACAATAACGTTAACATTTGAACTTAAAAGAGATTTTGAACTAAAGAGAGCCCCTGAACTAAAATTTCATTTTCAAACTTTGAACTAAAAAGAGTGATCACTAAATTGAACTATATTGCACAAGTCTAATATGTAAATTCATCAGCTGTAGACTCCGTGTAAGGAGAGGTACATATAAATTGGCTTAAAATATATATTCAAGGCATATTAATATACTAGGTAGTGTCAGTAGATCAGGTGATATTTTTTTTTACGTTTTCATGTGTCAAATTTTGCTTACACTTTTTTTGTAATATCATATGTCGTGGAAATATGTATATGCATTTAAAACTTCCATAAAACAAAAAGTGTGTAAAAATTTATAATGAAGCTTGATTTTATCCCTTTACTACTCCTTATCCGTAAAACGACATCTATAACAGCTTCTATACGTATTTTACTTTATCGCATGTAAGTTCTCTGACATGATTAAAAATAATAATAATATTGTTTTCTAAAGCGAACATTGGGAGAAAAAACCGAATTATGACGGCAAAAATGGAATTTTGTTAAATATAACCAATATTTCACTTAATATGTTCTATATGGTAGTCCGCAATCAACCCATAAGTATTTGTTTTTTTGCGCATTACATTAGTCTGTACGTGCGTGCAAAGTATTATTATCTGTTTCACGCGAGTTAGCAACGCTCATGCATAAACATGTTAATAACCATATACATGTTATTTCCCTAATACTCTTTTAAGATAACAAGTAAATTTCCACAGGTGATAAGAGGGTAATTAGTAACTAGACATATCATAAACAACAATTTATGTAAACACACTTAAACAACCCTAACTTAACATGTAAAATAATCTAAACTACTGAACAAAGGAATAAGATAAAAAGGGTCAAACAAATATCATAAATATAAAAATATTGTAAAGATCATAAAATATCATAAATATACATATAAATATAAAATATCATAAATAAATATAAATATAAAATATCATAAATATACAAATATTGTAAAGATCAAAAAATATCATAAATATACAAATATTGTAAAGATCATAAAATATCATAAATATTGTAATAGTATGTTTTCACGGCAAAATGAAGCACTTGCTTCGCTCTTCGAATCATGATTGCGAAGCACGCTGTTTACACGACACATGCTACATGCTTCGATTGGAAGTCTGCACAAAAACTGAAGTAACTTTCAAATAATTTGTTCAAAAATTTAATTTTTATTTAATTTTGTTTGTTTGTAATTTATTACATTTATAATTTTAATGAAATTAATTGTTTTTTATATTACACATATCCACACACCACTTTAAACATTGTTTTTCTCTTTTTGTTTACATTTTATACAGCTAGTTCAGATAAACTTGCGATAAAAATTAGAGAAGACATAAATTTTTGATGCTTCGCAAGTAGATTCAATATGAATCTACCAGCTTCGCTCTCATAATTTTGTATGGCGAAGCAAGTAGATTCGCTCATGATTGGAGTGTGAAGCAAGAATAGAGAGCGAAGCAGGTGCCGTGGAAACATACTATAAGAATATGTAAGAAACATGTTCTTGTAACAAATAAGTATTTAAAAAGATATTTTTGTAATTTGAAAAGTTAGTTAAGATTTAGCATAAGTACTGAACAGAACTCATTTTCAAGATAATAAAAAAAAAATCGCGTAGCCGACCAAAAAATTATATTTTTATTTTACTTAGAAAAATAATAATAAAAGCTTGAGCCTGATACTTTCAAAAATATCGATGTCCGGATATGGACAAGAAGCCGTAATTGCAATGACAGATCAAGCCAAACAAGATTTCGTCAGAGTATTTATCACAGATGAATAACCAGATCCGAAACGAAAAATTCAGTGTGGCCAGATTCCAGCTTTCGTTAGAGAGGGATAGTAACAGTTCTTGCTTTTTTAATATTGCTACCTCTTTCTGATTATAGCTGGAATTTGACATTTTATTTATTTACAAAAATTGTCAAGATTCTGTGGTCAAGATATTGTAAGTTTGTTTAAAGTGTTATAATTTATCAATAATTAAAGTGATTAAATCATTTTAATGTTGATAATAAATCTAAAATTAAAGTTATTAATTTTATTTGAATATTTTTGTGTGTGTTTTTTTGTCTCAAAATCATAGCAAATAAGGGTTGAAAAATCAACCACAACAAAGCAAAAAATCTAACAAAAGATGTAAGTTTAACAAAGTTGTTTTTAATGTAAATTAGATTTTAATAAAATTATCTGGTTTCTTTCAGGAGTCGCCGCTGCATAATGGGTTGTGCCGAAGGAGAGAAGCTGCACCAGTTCCCGAAAAATCCGGCCAAGTAAGTTTGTATATAAGTTTCATTAGTGACATGCTTGCGGTAGGTTTTGTACATTAGAGGAACTGTGTTCCTTTTCAATGTACAAAATCTTATTTAATTTAGTTTGATTCCTAGATAATTGGAATTGTATGTTTGATGAGATTTTATCTTACCAAACATATACATATTACAGTGTTTCACCCAATCAGAAAAATTTAAGGGATTTTAAAATAAAAAAGTGCGTGTGTTAATAAGTGTTTTAAACATATAAGAAAACAAGTGCAAAATGACTAAAAAAGATTTAATAAAATAGTGAAAGTATAAATTTAATTGAAAATACAGAAAGAATATTAATTGTTGTACAAGAATATGAAAGCTCCAATATAATTCAACAAGCAGAATTAGTGCAGCAAATTCAGTAGTCTATTTATATTAGTTTTATTTTCCTATTAAGTATTTGGCTGGGGAGCCAATATGTTCTAGCTATTAGTTGCATTTTTTTATTTAATAAAAACCCTATGGCTTTAGTTTATATAGTTTTTATTTTATAATTTACTCGGTCAATTCCTCTGTAATATATATTGATTGGCCCTTAAGGGCTTTGTATATTATTGTGAAATATAAATAAATAATTAAATAAGATCGTACTCTTCCAGTCTTCAAATATTTTTTGTTTTTAATTACTGAAAACTGGAAGTAGATCGATGAAATTATGTTTATTAAAATAAAAGTATATTAAAATTTTCTTTTTTATATTTTAACACAGATTGTAGCGATGCATTGCTAATTGCCCTGAGATGGAAATCAATAATTGCTGAAATTATTTTAAAACTGCTGAAATAAAACATAAAATTCTGCTTATTATAAATTGTTTTTTTTTTTATTATATACTTAAATAAAAACCGTAAAAGTTATCATTAAAGTTAAAAAATATTATAACAAAAATTGTATGTTTTTTCTTTATATAAGATTCTTGAAATACAAAAGTAAGTATTATTATTATTATTGATTAAAACTTTCACTTTTATTCACATCTTTGGAATCTGTAAATTTAGTGGCTAAAGCATATGTATATGTTGTCGGAGAAAGTATGGTTTGAAATTGATTTCTCACAAAAAATTGTATTTTGAATCAAGTTTAATAGATCAGTGGGTTACAGTGGGTGTAACGGTCGCCATCGGTTTTATATTGGCATTGTTCTAGATTTTCTTGGCCGTTTTTGATTTAGGTTCTGGAGTTCATATACCTTAAAAAATATAAAAACACAAATATTAGTTTTGCTGCAGTAACCTAGAATATTATAACTAACTTACCTTCTGGCGTAACTTTTTTCTTTGCTGGTGGGGCATTCATCGAGTTTGACGAATCACCAACATCATCAATGTAACGTTTCACTTTTATTTTCCGTCCACTTCGACTAACAGGTTCTGTTAGATCTGTACCAAGTGGGACAGACGAGACGACATCTGTTTTTATCTTTCCCCAATAGCTTTGTTAACCTTTTTAACACTTTCTTCCTTTATATCCATTACCTGCGGTTTGTAAACCGTAGTATTATTGAAACACTTTCATCCACAGTACTTTCCAAAGCTTCTTCAGCTTGAGAAATATCTATACCTTCAGACGCTACATTTGGCAAATCAATAGGCGCTGAATCTTCGCCATTGGCTGCAGCATCTATTTGATCAATGGCCTCTCGGAAATAATTCCGTTTCATATTTTTGTCTGTGGCAAATGTTTCTTTGTTTTCAACAGAATGAGGTCTTCCACCTTAATATTGGCAGTCTCACCGGTTCCATAGAAATATACATTATAATTTTGTTGCTGTACTTCGGCAAAAACCAAATCCTAAAATACAATAAATTTGGCATAAAAACGTTTAATGGCCAATTTTTTTACTTACCAATAAAACCACCCAAGCTGTTTTGACTTTTGTTTGCAGAGCCTCCAATGAAATTGTAGTACAACCTGAAATTATAAGGAAAAACATTATTTTTTTAGTTGTTCTTATACACTGTGACATTATAAAAACATTTTATAATAATTTTTATAAATTTCTTTCACTGATATTTATAATTTTTTAAATTTTTCTTAAAAAACTAAATTTTTACCACAACTTTGTTATACATTTTTTGTTTGATTAAATAAAAACATATGTTTGCAATAGGTATGTGTAGCGGTTTCTTCCAACTCATTGCTTTCAGCGTTTTTGAATATTTTTTTATTCACTTAAACGAAAGCTGGAAGAAAATATGATAACACACTTTTTTAAACGTCACTAGTGAGTTATCTGGTTATTCATCTGTGGTATTTATAACGGGAGTTAACAATACGTTTGTACAATCCACATTGAATGCAAACGCTCCAAAAAATTTAGAGCATGCATACACTATTGCACGCACCATTGAGCATGACAATAGACACCAGAACTTGAAGCTGTCATATGAATCTAAACATCCGCAGAAGACGAACGAAGCACAGAGACAACAGTTACAGTAAACTCAGAGGTATCCACCACGGCAACAATTTTTCCAACAACCACGGCAACAGTTCTCAACAAAACAACATTTCAACCAATTTCAACTACGACCAGAGCCCATGGATGTAAGTTCCGGCAACAGAATCCAGCGACAACCCACATACTTTAACTCAAACCATCAATACAACAATCAACCATGGAAACGACAACGTGAGGCCAGTGAAAATTTCCAACAGAACAAACTAATGAGACATAACAACATCACCACTGAAGATGATACTAGCAGCATCATGGTAGAACCAGGTACTGTAAATAGACTAGTTGTTAAGAATCTATAACTAAAAAACGGGTTGCCCCACATAACCATGATCGAGGAAAACAAAATATCATATGATGTATTAATAAACACCGGAGCAACCCATAATTACATAAAAAAGTCATTACAATTAAATTATCCACAAAAAATACAACCTATGCAAGTCATTTCAATCCATGGAACATCACTAGTTAATACCAAACAAACACTAAAATTTCTCGGCAGGAACATAGATATCTTCGAGTTAGATAACATGGGAAAACCCAAATTGATATTAAGATGGAAGGGAGTAAATATGCTAAACGCAACAATAGATAGAAGAAACATGACATTTACAATAAATAGAACTGAAGAAATTAGTAATATAAACTATACCATAGTTAATGAATTATATAAAGAAGATATAGATAACTTGATGAAGGATAACAATGGCATAGGACCATTACCCTTCACTACAACGATTGAAGCCACGATTAGGACAAAAACAGACGAACCCATTTGGACGAAGCAGTACCCATACCCCATAGCGGATAACGACTTCGTAAACAATGAAATTAGGAAGTTATTACAAGATGGTATAATCCAACGTAGTAATAGCCCATATAATTCACACATTTGGACTGTTCCAAAAAAAGGCGTAGACGAAACAGGTCGACCAAAACGTCGTATGGTCGTTGATTTTCAAAAATTGAATTCAAATACGATAACAGACAGATATATTATTCCTGACGTAAACATGACGATACAGAACTTAGGAAAAGCCAAATATTTTACAACTTCAGATTTAGAATCAGGATTCCATCAGGTTAAAATTAAGGAAGAAGATAGAAAAAAAACTGCATTCTGTGTAAATGGTGGCAAGTACGAATTTGTGCGTATGCCGTTTGGACTAAAAAATGCTCCTTCAATATTTCAAAGATGTGTTGATGATATCTTAAGGGAGTATATTGGCAAGTTTGCATACGTCTACATTGATGATGTATTAATATATTCTTCAACACCAGAAGAACATATGAAACATATCAATATCATATTCAATGCTTTAAATCAGGCAAAACTTAGGGTATCAAACGAAAAATCAAAGTTTTTTCAAACAGAAGTGGAGTACTTAGGTCACATTATCAAACATAACAGAATTTCGACAAATCCAGAAAAAGTAGAAACAATTGAAAAATATCCTTTACCAGAAACACTCAAAGACTTAAGAGGATTTTTGGGTATGACAGGTTATTATAGAAAATTTATACAAGGATACGCCAGCATAGCTAAGCCCCTTACAGTTCACTTACGAGGAGACAACGGACAGATAGGAAAAAATAAAAGTGCTACAACAAAAATCCATTTAGACGAAGCTGCTATACAAGCATTTAAAAAATTAAAACAATTTTTAAAAGAACAGATTGAACTGTTCCAACCAAATTATGATAAACCATTTGAACTAACTACTGGTGCATCCAACATAGCTATTGGAGCCGTACTTAGCCAAACAAAAAAGCCAATATTTTTTCTTAGCAGAACATTAAGTTAAACGGAAGAAAATTATAGCACAAATGAAAAAGAATTACTAGCAATAATTTGGGCATTACAGAAACTTGGGAATTACATATACGGAACAACTGACCTCACTATCTACACAGATCATCAGTCACTAACTCACTCCATAAAAAAAAACCCAAACCCAAAACTAAAGCGATGGAAGGCCATAATAGAGGATTTTGGAGCAAAATTAGCATATAAGCCAGGACATCAAAATGTGGTAGCTGACGCCTTGTCAAGACAACATATAAACACGTCATCCATCGATACGGTACACCCAGCCGAAAGTTCGTTTTCAGAAACTATCAAACAGGTAAAACAACTACTAAATGCATACAGCATTCAAGTCGAGCTTGTACCAAATATTAAAATAAATGAAACACGAACTCGTACGATATTTCAAAATAGACACACGATAAATTTTACGAATGAACAAAACCTTATACTTGAATTGAGAAAAATACTACAACAAAATAAGACGAACGCAATATATACCAAAAGAGAAAAATCTATGCACTAAGCCCTATTATAACAAACACTTTCGATGGTATAAACTTTGTATATACACCAATAAAACTTATTGATGTTCGAGAGAAAGAAAAACAAGCTGAAATAGTTAAAAATATATACGATAGAGCACACAGAGGCTATAGAAACAACATACAGGAGATACTCGCAAATTACTATTGGCCAGAAATCAAACAACAATGCAAAGCATTTAACAAAAATTGCACACCTTGCCTATATGGTAAATATGAGAGGAATCCAACAAGAGAACCATTAGGAGATTCCGACATTCCCACAGAACCAGGCAAATACATACATATGGACATATATTTTAGCGACAACAAAACATTTCTAGTCGCCATTGATAAATTCTCAAAATATGTTACTTTAAGGGAAATGACTCAAGAGAGCGCATGGCTGAGAAAATTGAAGAAACTCTCACAAATAAATATCCAAACTGCACACGATTGATGACTGATAACGAAAAATGCCTAAATACACCAGCAGTAAATATGATGTGTATAAAATATGGCATAAAAAAGATAAAAACACCAGTCTACAGATCGACATCAAATGGACAAGTAGAACGCGTCCACAGTACCATTTCCGAGCTAGCAAGAATATTTAAAATACAAAACGATACAACAATAGCTGAGGAAATATATAAAACAATAAGAGAAATGAATAACACCATACACACAGTCACAGGACAAAAACCAGTTGATATTTTATTTAACAAAATAAAATACGACAAAAAAGCCATATATGAAAAACTAAAAAAGGCATCAGAAAAAACACTTGAAAGACTAAATCAAGGTACTAAACATCGAACCTTTCAACCAAATAAACAAATTCTTGTGAAAACAAAAGGTGTGAGAAAGAAAAAAGACGCCAGATACATTAAGCACATTGTGAAGGAAGACCGTGAGGACACTGTTTTAACCACGAGGGGTGTGATCGTACACGACGATAACATTAAGAACTACATAATCAACAAAGATGATACTCTACATGATATTTCTCGTAATGGTCATGTCAAAAACCAAAGCAGAAGTAGAAATTAAAAACTTAAACGGACAAAAATACGTCCTAACCAGGAGCGATGATGCTTTCCTATATGATGAGCACACATATCTCTTCCATGTCACTAACTTAACAAACGTCTTACAAATTATCCGAGATCAATATAACGCCAATACCCAAGAAACACTCTTAATAAAGAAAATTGAAATATTGGAAAATCAATTGAACGACCATAAAAGAAACACAAGATCCTTAAATTTCCTAGGATCAGCTTTGAAATTTGTCACAGGAATTCCAGACCATGATGATTTTATCAATATGGAAATAGCAATAAATACACTCATAAATAACAATGAGAAACAACGTTTGATTAAGTCAAGGTTCGAAAAAATAATTGATACACTACAAGGTAACACATTGGAAAACCATATTATCCTCGAACAAGTTCACGAACAGCTCCTACTATTAGTTAGAACAATTAATGCCGCAAAGAATAATGAATACTTAACCGAGTCCCTAAATTTAGACGACATTAGAGAAATAATAGAACATGAATTAATCTCAGTACCTGTAATAAACATTTTGGAGTACGCAGCATTCATATAGCAAGAACGATGGACTTAATTATAACAATTTATAAATACCCAATTCTCAATAGATATTGTAAACTTTTTAAAATTACGCCTATAAGTTTTAGGCACGGAAAAATAAAAACAGATGATCAAATCGCTCAATGTAAAAAAACTATGTTAGAGTAAACCTTTGCAAGAACTATTTGGAAAAAACCATTTGTAGGACAAATAATGAAATAGACATATGTATACTTCCACTTCTCAACAATAGAAATAGTAAATCGAGGTTATACAAGAATATAATAATCCGATAACGGAAATTGACGAAGGTTTCATATTATTGGATGGAACTCATCAAATTGACAATATAACTACTACAGGAATAACTCTAGTAAAATATACTGACAAAGTTAGAATAGATAACAATACTTACAGGAATATACATGACAGACTCATAGAGGCTATCCACACAAAACATGATGAAGATTTTGAAATCATAAACATCCTCCCCTCAGATCGTAAAAACGCATTTAATAATATCGACTCATTTAAAAGATTAGTCATTCCATACGAAGAACACCCTATACGTTCAACTTTTTATGCACCATTTTTCATAGCTATAATATCAGGAATATTCTATATTGGGCTTAAAATATTTAAATATGTATTAATATATAAAAGAAAACATACAGAACAAAACTTTAGAATTTATTACAATCAACAAATTGAAAGAAGTATTAGAGATCGGGACGCTCTCGTTTTAAGCCAGGGGAGAGTTAGCGACGCTCATGCATAAACATGTTATTTAACATATACATGTTATTTCCATAATATTCTTTTAAGATAACAAGTAAATTTCCACAGATGATAAGAGGGTAATTAGTAACTAGACATATCATAAACAACAATTTATGTAAACACACTTAAACAACCCTAACTAAACATGTAAAATAATCTAAACTACTGAAAAAGGGAATAAGATAAAAAGGGTCAAACAAATATCATAAATATACAAATATTGTAAAGATCATAAAATATCATAAATATACAAATATTGTAAAGATCATAGAATATCATAAATATTGTAAGCATATGTACAAAACATGCTCTTTATATCTTTGTTAAAAAATATCCATTAAGACAAAGGAAATATTATTTGTAACAAATTAGTATTTAAAAAGATATTTTTGGAATTTAAAAAGGTAGTTAAGATATAGCATAAGTACTGAACAGAACTCATTTTTAAGATAAATAAAAAATCGCGTAGGCGACCAAAAAATTATATTTTCATTTTACTTAAAAACATAGGCTTATATTCATATTTAAAATAAAGTCTACTTTTAGGGAGTTAAAGTCGGTTTTACTTTAGAGTCGACTCTAACTCATTCATAGACAATTTAAAATATATTTTTGGCGTTGAAGTCAACTCTAAATTTAAATATTGCTAAAGCTGTTTTTAACTCATTTTTCCATAATTATTTTATTTGATTTATCTGAATTTTAAACCAAAGTGAACAAAATAACAACAGGGTTACTTTTTTCTAATGTTTGATTAGAAATTTTATGAAAACATTTATCAAACTTAAGTTGACACTCAGTTAAAGTCTATTCGACTTAAAGTATGCTTTATTTTCGACTATGAAAGCAAAAAATATAATAAGAGCTTTTTAGTTTAGAGTATACTTTAGCAAGAGTCGACTTTAGTGTATGACTATGAATATGGGCCATAGAATTAAATTCGCGCTAGTTTAGTTACTTAGACTCATCATCATACATGAGATAAATATTACGATAAAAGTATATATTTACCAGAACAAAAGATTGTGACTAGTTTTAATCCGAAACATTATTTTAAGACAAGAAATATACAGTATTGTGCAAAAGAAAAGCAACAAAGTTTATAAATGTAAAAAAAAACTAATTTATTTGGTATCAAAATGGTTTTACAAAAAACAAAAAATCCTAATTGTGAAATACCTATTATGTATGCTTAAAACTAGATTAAAAATAAATTAACTTAATTTTCGTCTTTACTAAAAAGTCAAATTAAACTATTTAGGTTTCTATAAAAAAGCTGTGCAAAACAAATTAATATTTTGTATACGATCCATTTTTTTCTTATAACTTCTGCTCATCTGCGTGGCGTAGATTCAATTAGAATATACGCTTTTTTAGTATCCTAAAAAGGTTTTCAATAGGATTCAAGTCGGCCGATTGTGAGAACTTGAATGCCACTCGCTTCAATGAACTCCTTGACCAACCTCGATGTGTGTTTCGGAGCATTATCATGTTGAAACACCCATCGAAGAGGCATATTACACTCAGCATAGGGAACCATCCTCGTTTCAAAAATTTCTTTATGCATGAAACGGTCCATTGTACCATCAATTTTGTGAAACGGTCCAACTCCATTTGTTGAGAAGCATGTCCACACCATCACGCTTAAAATTAATCTTAGAACTCTGGGGTTTAAGCCATTTGCCAGGCAATCGTCGTACTGTGGACATACCGCCTGAGTTCAACAAACAAAATCAAGTAGTTAGCTTAGTACCTTTTCTGAATATGTTTCCTCGTTAGCAATGGCTTTTTTTGCTGGTCTGTAACTTTTTAAATTATTTTCTATGTCACGTCTACGGATTGTACTGTCGTGCACATTTAAATTAAGAGTTTTAACAACTTAATTGGAAGTGGCAAACGGATTTTTTTTTAAATACGACATATATCTCTATCTTCTGGGTTGGAAGGTTTTCGTGAACACCCTCCTAAATGAGTCACAGTAAGCTTTCTTGTCGATTTATACTTTTTAAAAAATCTGCAAATAATAGATCTATTAATGTTATGCTTTTTAGCAACCGAAACTTGCTTTTATCCTTTTTCGAGGTCATTAATTATTTGAGATTTTAAGGTTTGGCATTTATCTCTGGCCATTCTAATAAGTTACACCAGTGCAATAAACGTAGAGAAACTAATTTAATATATGGTTTATAAAATAATTTAACCTCTAAGAACTAGATTACATAAATATGTTCCGTTATTTAAAAAAAAAATGTTTGCAAATGATTTTACAATTTGTTGCTTCTGTTTTGCAATTCTTTTTTTACGTTTGAATGTTTTTAATGGATTTTTTAAAGGGAGTTGCAAGTTTTGGACTACTAAAATTCTCTTTCATTACTCATCAAAATAGTACACAAAAATATACAAACACTTACTTTTTTACTGAAAATTTGTATGAAATATTTCTGTTTAAACTCAAATAAGAAGTTTGTTGCCTTTGTTTTGCACGATACTGTATGTTTAGACCTTATGATAAATATTTTTTTAACATATTTTAAGATAAGAAATATTCTGGTAATACAAAATTCAAAATTTTACTAATAAACATAAGGAGTTTTCAGATAAAATTTTTGGAAGAAAATTACATAAAAGAAAGTACCTTTAAATAGCGGCAGCCATTAAAAACATACACATACAATGTTAAGTGTACTATTAATAGGTTCTAAAAAATAAAAATACTAAAGCAATGCTTTATATACTTTGCGCGTACAGACTAAAGTGATGCGTTAAAAAATAAATACTGCAATAATGATTACATTTAACGAAATACAAAATTCCATTTTTGTCTTCGCAATTCGGTTATTTGTCCTTATGTACAGGGTTAGTTAATTTTGACATCTAAAAACATATTTTTTACAAAAATAAAACACATTGTTGTAGTTGTTTTATAACTGTTTTTACCTGTTAAATTAATATGCCTTGTATAGAATATAAAAAACCCACCCCATACCTCATATTTGAACGGTTTATGAAAAGTGCACAAAATTAGAAACAAACAAAACATTAATGTATAAGATAAGCAAACTAACTGCCGGTTTCTCTACATGCAAACGAACATTTCTTTCGTATGTTAATATTGAAAACAAAAACAATTTTAAAAATATGCATGATATAGAAAGTAAGTAGACTGCAGAATTCTTCGGAAGAGTATCTCTCGAAAAACTCATCTTGTAGCCTAGAGTATAGAAGTATAGGCTTGCTTAAAAGATATATAACCACTTGTAAATATAAATTGGTATAAGAAATTCCTTACTACCATTAAGTTTTTCTATTCAAAAAATCCATCGAAAATTGCAAGTTTTGCAAGAATTATTCCATATCCGTTTTTTAACTTTCTTTTGTAATTCTGCCCCACTATTAAATATCTTTGTTAAAAAAAACTTCAAAAACTGCAGTTTTTGCTGATTATATGCACAACCTTAAATGTTCCCTTTTGTCACCTTGCAGTCCTAGTATAAATTGTTATGTCTCTAGTGTTAGAGTATTCAGGAATGTTAAGGTCCGCAATAAAAATTACTAAAAATAGTCTGTAAAAAAATTTTAAGAAAGATTATTTAATTTCTTATATGACTTTTATGAATAACCCAACTACTTTCGGTAAGGATGGTTGTACAGCGATTTTCTTTTAATATTTCTTTTTTGAACCAGTTACCTAATTTAGTACCTAATCCCTCATTAATCTTTACGTATGTGTTGTTGTGTCACAATCCTGTGGTAAAAAGTCAACTGTTCGTCCGAAGAAAATATCTACTGGTTTCCTATTTGTAGTAGTATGGATCGAATGATTATATTCATTTACGGATCTCGCAAATAGCTCATCAAAATTTCTGCATGTTCCCTCTTCCCTCCTAAGATATTTCATTATTTCCGCAAAACTGGAATGGAAACTCTCCATTTGTTCATTTGGTTTATTTCTATATGAAGAGGTGGTAAAAACATCTATATTCAAGTCATCTTTCATCATAAATAAAATAGAGGGTGAACTTATTGAAGGTTTGTCGTCCAATAAACATTCCTGGGTACCAAGTATAAGAACAAAAGTTCCCTAAGCAGCCTTCTACAGAGTTTAATTGATCTGCCAATCAGCTGTTTTACTTGTACGTACAGTCAATAAATAGTGTTTAAGTACGCAAAAAATTTATTACAAAACCTCCGAAAAATCATTTCAAAAAAATAAAAAACAATTTAGGTAAATTCATTTTGTTCTCTACCCCTTTATGATCTAACTTAACTCAAAACAATTCACTTATTTTAATAACTAAAATAAAACGATTACATACAATATAAGAATTTATAAATTTACGTTAAAAAAGTTTACGTACTACAAATGAGATCAACACAATATATTTTTTTATATTTTAATATTTTGTTGGCTCTCCCTTGGCGGCAATAATAGCTATCGAATTCTGTTACTTTTGTCCACTCAATCAATAAAGCAGCTTTTAGATTTGACTTTGAAGAAATTTGGTGCTTTCGGATTCGTCTTTCTAATATATCCCAAATATGTTCAAAAGGTTAACGTCTGGTGATTGTGAAGGTTAATGCAGCTGTTTACAATTATATAATATCCATTCACGGACAAGATGCGACGTGTGTTTTGGATCATTGTCCTGTGGGAAATAAAAACTGCTGCGTTCAAGACCCAATTTTTCCACACTTTGATGTAAATTGTTTTTAAAGATGTCTAAATAAGCACTTTTATCCTTTTTGGCAGTAATAAATGCAAGTTCTTCTACTCCAGATGTGGCGATTCACCCCAAAACCATTACATTTCCATTGCCAGGTTTATTTGTTGGTATTAAGTTGTTTTCTTTCAGCTTCTCATTTACCCTTCTCCATTTTTTCTTACAGCGGCAATGACTCTACGCTCGTCATACGGTTTACGATCTTTGGTCTTCCTCTTTGTCTTCTTCTTTGTTTCCTAACTGCCGCTACTTTTATACGATTTAATTATTGTTTGAACACTAGAAGGCGGATTTCCAATTATTTTTTCATTTTGTGTAAGGTTTTGTTTTCTAAGTACAGTATTAATATTAATTTGCATAAATTTTCTTATCAAACTTTGAGCTTAAAATGATCTTAAAATACAAAATATTTTAGTAATTATATAATTTTTACTCAGTTTTGACGAAAAGTGTGAAAACAAAAAATTACAGTTATATTAGCAAAAACCAATATTTTTTTAGCAACAGCTCAATCTGCATGTAAACTTTTACGAAGTTTAATCAGCATTTTCTTTTGATCATGCTGCATGCATGCAGTTCCGCTCAAAAATAACGGAAAAAGGATTATATTTATCAACAAAGTACATATTTTTCTACATGCTGTTGGTAATTCTAAATAAAACTTATTTTAGAAAGGTTTAAAATATGAAAATAATATGTATGTAAGCTTTATTGATTAACTGTATTTTGAAAACTTATATATCGAAGTCAGAATGAGTTTTTCGTCAGTTGAAAATATGTCTCTGTGAATTGTATGACCAGGATATGTTGGTATTTATTTTCTTTTGAAAATTGAACACAATTTTATTATTCTTTTTATTTTTCGTGCCATAGATGGAAAGTACTATTATTTTTTTATAATTTTTACACTATTTTCTTTTTCATTGCGTTTAGCTTCTTAATGTTCTTCTACAATAATAATCTTCTTATTGTTCTCAGACGTAATATCTTCAACTACTACCTGCGTAAAACTACATTTATAATTTGAAAAATTATCCACATAAACGCTCTGAATTTTAAACATTATCTGTTCTAGAGTTTTAATCCCATTTATTTTTGATCGATTAAGATATCTTTTAAGAATTGTTATAAGCTTCTGTTCGACTTAACTGGCTTTCATTATAAACTGTCGATGATATCCTGAAAAGATTATTTTAAGTTGACATGAAAGTACTTCTCCTGTGCTTATAAATAATTGGCTTTAAAATACGTTAACTGGTATTTGAATGATTGGTGTAAGATTTTCTGTTGAGCTTTCAGCACTGTGTTGGGTCGTAGAGGAAAAGCTTGGTTGGTCTTGAAGAACGTTTAGCCCTTGGAGATTTATAGACAACGTGTCAACCACGTTAGTCCTACCTAGCTTGTATTCCTAAAAAATCGATTTCCATTTTTTTATTTTGGATTATTATTATTATTATCATTATTATTATTATTATTATTATTATTATTATTATTATTATTATCATTATTATTATTATTATTGTTATTATTATTATTATTATTATTATTATTATTATTATTATTATTATTATTATTATTATTATTAATATAAACTTATGGCCCTATCATCATGGCAGAGTGCCGCTCTAATAGCGTAGTTTTTTGCATTGAAAGTCCGTGTTAAGGTCGGAATATGGCAGTATTACCTCCGGTGAAATTAGAGCATTCTGTAGGTCATCGAAAGCCTTCTTTGCCATATCAATTTTGGTTTGGGAAGACATCGTTTTTATACTCTTCCTTTTTCTTGTCGTAAAACAACTGTAAGTGGTTTTGCAATATCTGCGCACCCTTTAATACAACGTATATAATATCCCGATAATCCCAGTAAAGGCCAGAATTCACTATCATACGCAATCCTACGATTTAATCATACAATAGTCTGACAGAATTCTGCCCTACTTTGAAAATCGTTTCTAAGTGGCGTCATTGGTGCCACACTATTATACAAAAAATATGCAAAAACAGATGCTTTTAATATTTTGTTGTTGCTTTCTTGTCATCTTCAAAAAAAAAAATCAACTCTGATCGCTTAGAAAAAATCATTTCATGAATTATTTCAAAAGATCTTAAAATCGTCAAAAATTTTGTTGCGCCCATATAATTTTAATCCACACTTTCATACTTTTTGAGCCCACATGCAATTTTTGACAAATCGTACGACTGAGTATAATAGTCAATCCTGGCTTTAATGAACGAAGCTCTCTCAATTTTTTTGGATACTCAAATTTCAATATTTTTTCTTTGGGATTGTTCTTATTCCTTCCCTTGATAAGATAAATCTAAGAAACTCTACCTATCGCTTAAGGAATCCGCTTTTACACAGTTAAACCTTCAATTCGCCTGTTTAAGTGTTTCAAATACCTGGTTCATATGTTCTATATGTGATTTTTCGTCCTCACTGAAAACTATAAAGCCGTTCACACAAACATAGCATCTTTTTTCTAAGAATTGTCGTAGTATGTCATCGAGTGCCCTTTAAAAAATAGACGGGACATTTTAAATCCTAAAGGCAGCCTGGAAAATTTGTATTTACCATTATTGATTAATATCTAATACAGTAAAGAATTAATTTCCACCAACTTTGCTAAAACGTTGTTAATTTCTATAATAGTGTATTTGTCTGCGATTGTTACTGCGGTAAATATTCTAAAGTCCACAACCATACAAATAGGAGAACTTTATGGCGATCGTATTGGTCTTAAAATACCATCTCGTAATAGCTGGTTAATTTCCTTTTCCACGATATCTTTCAGGGCCATAAGGTATGGGTAGTGTTTTGCACATACTGATATTTTGTTTTCCATCTTTATATATGCTTCTACTACAGTAGATTAGATTGGTCTTTTCTCTGGTTCCGCATATAATTGACTATAGTGCTCCACTGTTCTCCTGAGTGAAAGATTTTTATTTTCACTTAAATGTTGGGTCCGTAATTCGATGTTGTTCTCACTTTGTGAAAAACGCTCTTTTATATTTATCCTTTGTCCATTCGGCAATATTGATGACTGCTAACAATTTCTTTGAACTGTAGTTTCTTAATATTGCATCAAATAAATGAAAACCTGGTAGTAAATAAAATTTAAGAAGACTATCTTTAAACCCTGAAAATGTCAAAAGTGTATGTTTTGTTATCTTAGTTCCACCACTGGCCGATTTGCATAAAATATTTAGTTTTTATCTATTGGGTTTTTTACAATTTCCGGTCTAATAAAATTTTTGTTGCTTCCTGTGTCCAGCAACAAATGAAGGTATATCTCTGTTCCTAATTTTAGGTTCAAAACACGACAACGAGGAACAGTTTAACCCACAAAATTGAAGGCAAGTTAACCATCGTCTAGATGCTCCTGAATTTTTCCTGCAACATCATTTTCTTCAGAAGTCTTTTGTAAATATTTTTGAACGTAGTCTTCTTCATTGTTTGCTGGTAGTACATCATCTTCATTTCCTTCAGGTGGGTGACATGCCCATCCATACCACTTATCCACTGGTTCATATTCGACGTCTATTAGGAAATTCCGTCCCTCAGATCTTTTTGGGTTTTAGTTAATTTGTGGTTTATTATACTGTTGATCTTGTAAATCCTGTATGCATCAATTAAGGATAAAATGCACGTCCACTGGATGGAGTAGGCATTTTGTGTCCGTTTAACTTCGAGCTTTGAACTTGAGCGAAACTTTCCTATTTATTATGTTTTCTAATATTTAATATTCGGGAAAGGTCCCTATTGAGACGTCTTACGAAAGTATCTTACGGCTTCTCCCTATAAGAATTTTTCATAACCCGTAAAGTCTTCTCGCTAGGGTTAATACAAGCGACTTTGTCAAGGACTTAAGAGAGATGTGGGTAAACTGCTTAGTAGAAATCATTTACAGTCTTCTACCTTGAAACAGGGCAGTCATTTGGTACTCTAGAATACCAATAACTCGCTTGTATGAGTAGTGCATCATCAGAAATTTTCTCATTTTGCCCCAATCTAGCGATTCCAAAGCGGTATCTGTATCGCCTGTTATTTTAGTGCGAATTACATGCAGAATTACGTAGTAAAGTCTGGTACCTCGAAGCGTTTCAAAAAATTCTAGTACCCTGTCTACAGATTTCCGACAGTAATTAAACTCTCGTGGCTTACCAAAGAACTCCCGTATCGAATTTACAATGTTTGTAAATTTGTTTAATTCTTCTAAATTAGCACTAACCCTACCTATTGGTTGGTCAGTATCCTTATGAGGTAAATTGTCATTTTCTTCTCGCATTATGTCCCGGACTATTTACCTAATCTGTTTCATTTGTGTTTCGCTTAGTTCTATGAGTCTAGCTAAGCTAGAAGATCCGCTTAGTTGTGTCAATGAAAAAGCCCTATTTAGTCTCGGTGATATCTTCTATAATTTTTTTTATTCCGATTAACATTAGCAGCCTTATGTATAATAAAAAATTGGCATGAAGTTAGCATAGAGTTGAATTATAATACTCTGCATAGCAAACGGCTAAACTCTTGTTAGTCAGTTGCCAAATATATGCCAACTTGTGAAAAACAGCTGTTCAGTGTCAAAATTTTTTCATAAACAAAAGAAAAAGTAAAATTTTTGCGTGCGAAAATAAAAAAATGGAAACTTTAGACTTTTTGGATAGTTTGGACAATTTTTCACCTCGTCGTCGTGCAAGAAAAATGTATAAAACGGGAAGAAATCCGTTTTTGGAGTACAGCGAGGAAGAGTTTCGTTTTAAGTACAGATTCTCCAAAAAAATAGCAAAAAATTGATAAAACTTGTTGAAGCTGATCTTACAGGTAAATATAGAAGGAAAGGCGGAAGCATTCCTCCGCATATACAAGTTCTGGCGGCTTTAAGGTGTTGGGGTCGCAATGGTGTGCAAGATGACTGCGCTGAGTACCATGGATTCACCCAGTCCACAATGGGCAGAATATGTGCAAAGGTTGCCCAGGCGTTTGCAAAAAAGGGAAAGGATATGATTAAAATGCCAACATTAGCAGAGGAGCAGATCAGGGACATGGAGAAATTTAGAAGATTTTCTAGATTCAAAAATGTTACAGGGGCCATCGACTGCACGCATATTCGTATGAAAGCTGTAGATGGCGATGATGCCCAATTATATGTAAATCGTAAGGGTTATTTCTCTCTGAACGTACAGGTATTTTTTATAAATTTGGTGACAAAACGAATTATATCAATTCATTTATAAATACGTATACTTATATCTAGGCTGTTTGTGGCGCTTCATTAAAAATAAACGATATTGTTGCCTGCTGGAGGGGAAGCACACACGACTCCAGAATTTTTAATGAAAGCAAAATAAAAAAGACGATTTGAAGAAGGTGCGTTTATGGGCCGATTAATTGGAGATGGTGGTTACAAATGCACTAACTATTTATTTACACCTGTGCAGAATCCAAAAAATAGGAAGGAAGAAAATTACAACAAAGTGCATATAGCAACGAGAAATGTCATTGAAAGACTTTTCGGTGTTTGGAAGAGCAGATTTCGAATCCTTTTGGATAAAATGCGAATTTCGAGAAGCAACGGAAAAACACTAATTGTGACTCTTGCAGTTCTTCATAACTTGTCGATTATGTATAATGAGGAAATCTTTAGTAGGGCTATAATTATTCAAAATTAAAATATATGAAAAATGTTTTTTTTTTTGTAGATAAAATTGATGTCCAAAACAACATTTCACCCATTGAAATTTACCAGAATGGCAGTGAAGATGAAAATATGTCTCGCAGTATTTATATTCAACAAAATTTCTGATTAATTCTTCTGAAGCTGTGTAAGTTTAGTGTTAAAGTTTTTAAATAAACACTTTATTGTTTTTTCAAAGTTTATTAACAAAATTAATTAATATAAAAACTAAAACAAATAACAATTAACTTTAATTCATAACAAAAATAATAATAAAAAAGATTTATGAAGAAAAAAAAAAACAATTCACTGTTTCATTAAAATATGTATAATGAATATAGAAACTAAAACCAAATAACAATTCACTTGAATAATATAACTAAAAAGAGATCTATAAAAAACAATTCATTAAAATACTTTGGGCACTAAAAAGAGATCAATAAAAACAATTCATAAAAAACTTAAATTTTAAATATCAAAAACTACTTCTTCATTTCTCCTCAAACTTTCAATTTCTAATTTAATTTTTTCAACCTTAAGGGTATGCTCCTCCTTCATTTGTTTTTCTATTAATGCATTTCTTCTTGTTTCCACAATGTGATTTTCCTCCGAGTATTTAATTTCTAATTCTTTTTGCTTAATGCTTAGATCCAACAGCTTTATTCTTTTTGAATTTTCACTTTTGAATCCATTTTCACAGTTCATGCTTTTCTTTCTATTCGTCCCGAATAGGCTCAACATTACCTTTGCCATATTTGGCCAGCCGTTCCAGGTGAACAACTTTCATTTTTAACCTCGGATTATGGTTTCTCTGTATCCGGTAAACCACATCATTCAATTTCCGTGTTTGCTGCTCGGTCATATCTAGCTTTCGTTTTATCGCTGGTCATTTTAATGCGGTTACGGACAAACTTATGAAGCTCATGCAGGTCTTCTTGCGCTTGGGAAACATTTCCATTGTCTTGCACTGACCACTTCTCTGATATATTCCTCTAGGGTACGATTAAATCTTTCTACCAAGCCATCGTATCGATACACCCAGTTGTTAACAAGAGCGACCACTACTGTTTTGGACTCTTGGTTTGGGATGGCACACACTTGAGGCCATTTGCTGAAATAATCTATAACTACTAGTACATATCTGTTTCCAGCGTCACTTACAGAGAATGGACCTGCAATATCAATATCTATCCGCTCAAAGGGGGCACCTGCGTTGTATTGCTGTAGCTTGCCACAACTCTTTCTTGTAGGACCCTTGGCTGCAATGCACTGTTCACAATTTGCTATCCAATTGGCTACGAATTGTCGGATGCCTACCCAGTAAAATCGTTGCTTTATCTTATCCAGCGTTTTTGTTGTCCCCATATGACCCCGGCTGGGACCATTATGGAACTGCTTCATTACCTCGCTTCTTTTAGAAGTTGGCACAATAATTAAGTCCGTTGTGGTTTTGCCGTCTGTACTTTCCCATGATCGATATAAGCACCCATCTACCACTTTCAGGTTATTCCACTCAGCCCAGTACGATTTTGCTAGGCGGTTTTCTGGCGATATTTCGTTATGGTTCGATCTTCTGTCAAAATTGGGTCATCATTCTGGGCCTTCGACCAGTCATCACTTGAACCAATTTGGATAAGCTGCACGTCAATGATGCACTCCCTTATTTCGACATTTGAACAGTGCTTGCACTCTACATTGCATGACCGTCTTGAAAAGGCGTTGTTGTGTTTTTCGCCTTTTCTATGCAAAATACTAAAGTCATAGCTTCGCAGATCTTCAACCCAGCATGCGAGCTGCCCTTCAGGGTCTTCAATTGCATCAACCAACGTAGTGCGGAGTGGTCCGTCCTTAAGGTAAAATGTTGACAATATAGACATTTGTGGTAATGTTTAACACACTCCAGCACTGCCAAAAGCTCCTATCGTGTAACGCAGTAATTTCTTTTGGGCTTCGAGAGTACCCTGCTGTAGTAGCCATGACCTTTTCTGTTCCATTAATCTCCTGAGAAAGCACTCCTCCTATTCCATAGCCGCTTGCATCCGTTTCCAATATGAATATCTGTCCAGCTATTGGATAGGCGAGGACTGGTGCCATACACAAAAGTTTCTTGAACTTCTGGAACGCTTCTTCCGCTGCTTCAATCCAGTGGTATGGTTGCGACTTCCTGGTCAACTCATGCAAGCTAGGAGCCGCTTGAGCAAAGCTCGGCACAAATCTTCTGTAGTATGTGCAAGGAAACTACGTAGCTCATGAAGATTTTGTGGGCGAGGCCAGGTATTTACTGCCAGTACTTTGTCTTCATCAGTTGATATGCCCTCAGCTGTAACACGATGCCCCAGGTATTCGACCTCCTTTTGAAACAAAGCACATTTTTTAACACTTAGTCTTAATCCTGCAGCTGTTATACGCTTAATTTCTTCATCCAGGTTTTTGAGGTGTTCGTCAAAAGTTTTCCCCATCACGATTATAATATCACCGCACAATTGATTATGGCTTTAGCTGCCTCACATCGACCTATCTCAAAATTTCTGTTAATAGTCTTTTCGCTATTGGACAGATTAAGTACTCTCACAGGAACTCCTTCATCGTCGCAGATTTTCACAATTTCTTTAGCTGTTAAAATGTTGTCTTTTACTTCTGTTGGTGCTATCACCCACAACTGGTTATCCACACAATCTGCCTCCACACGTGCCCATACTATTGTTTCCGTCTGAGGTGGTGATTTGTGGCGTTCAACGGCAAATAGCTTCCTTACTGCGTTCCTGCTCTCATAACCAATATCCAGGTATCTTCACATTACGCCAAATCATTACTTGCTCGCCCATATGCAGATTAATACCGTTGGCTATCATGAAGTCTGCACCAATGATAACTTTATCCATTATGTCGGCGACAGCAAATACATGATCATCGCTGATGTCTGCTATAGTCAGTCTTACCCTGGCTCTTCCATAGACAGTGGCTAAGTCCCCAGTAGCCGGCGCAGTCGTACATTATTTAACGGTTCCACTGTGCCTTTACTAAATTGGGCCTAATTATGGACTGAGACGCTTCTGTGTCTACAGTAAGGACTTGCGTTCTTCCGTTGAGAAGACCGCAAGCAGTTAGGTTGCTATTCTTCTGTTGCACAAAGGAAATCGAAATTGTGGGGCCATCGGTTATAGGAGCTAGCACTTGCCCCTTAGCGCTAGCTCGATTTAGTTTAACGGTGACTCGAGCGATTTGGTATTATTCACCCGCTTGTTGTCCTCGCTGACGAAGCAGAAATTGATCTTTTCTTTTTAGATCTGCAGTTGCGTTGGAAGTGGCCAACTTTTTCGCAGTTGAAGCATTTGGTGCGAGACTTACTCCTTTGCTCCTCCATTATTTGTTTGACAATATCCTTTATCTCGCTCCTTTTGTCGCCGTGATTATAATCATCAGTTGCAAGACATCGCACCTTGTCTACCTGTGGCTTCGAGATGAATTTTGCGGTCTCCTGTGCTAACGCGTACGAGATAGTTTCTGCAAAGGTTGATTTTTTCATAGCACAAAATGCTTCAATTTTAAACTGATCGAGAAACGGATGATGTTCGCCTGGGTAAGTCAGCTGCACCAAACGTTCAATTTCCATGGCGAAGTCTTGAAGCGTCTCGTTCGCCTTTTGAACCCTGCCTCGTAAATCCATTCTATAGAGTTCTTTTTTATGCTCACCTCCATACTTACGTTGTGAGGCATCCATTATGTCCTCATAAATATTTCTACGTCTGACTGGTAAGCTTTTGAGTATCTCTGCTATTGCTCCCTTTAAGACCAAAATAAGCTCTATAGCTTTTTCATCATTGTCCCATCTATTCTTGTTGGCCACTGTTTCGAACTGGAACTTAAAAACATTAAAAGGTGCGCTGCCATCAAAGCTCGGGCTATTTATTTTGCTAGCATGTTTTAACTGGTCCTTCTCGAATTTGAAGATCGGCCATTTGCACTTTTAATTCAATAAATTCTTCGTCCAATTTTTTCTCTAAGCCGGACAATTTTTCATCAAACTCGCTGACTCTCATTTCCACGACGTGCATTCTTTTGCCGAAGACTTCTGATATTTCATGAAATTCCCCGTTAGCCTCCGCTAAAAGCCTTTCCCCGTTGACACTAGAGCTTTCTTGTATTGCTCCAAGCTTCTGGTTATTTTCTTCTGTTTTCATCATCATAGCAAACATAGAGTTCAAGTCCATCACGTTGTTTGTTGCTGAGGTACATTCAATCATTTCTTTTTCTCCGAATTCGTATGTCCCAATATCAACACCACGCTATTAGTCTCTTTTGCAATTCTGCTTTATTGCCAGCTGTCAGCAGATCCAACTTATCATCTTCATTTTTAGCTGCTCAACTTTTAGCTCGTCAAATTCATTGTGATTTATTGATTATTTGCAATTTCACTTCTGACACCAATTGTTACGTTTATTTAAATATATGAACGTTTGTTTTATTGAGTTCTCTTATTCAGAGTTCAGAAAAGTACATTCATTGTACAAAATTCTCGTACATAAATGGAAAACACACAACTAAAACTAACCCTTACATATTTTTCTTTTCATACCAATTATGTACGTTTCTAAATTTTGAAATTTTCCGTACACATCCACGAATGTACTTTATTAAAATATTTATTTGCGTACACGTACGTGAATGTACTACTGTAGCTATTATTCGTGTACTTGTAAGGCTAAAAAATTACGTGAAGGATAGAGAAGTTTGAGTGTACTTTATTTTCAGTACGTGTACGGAAAAAAAGTACATGATGAAATGAAAATAAATTCGTGGAGGGAAAAACGTACATGCAAAATAAAAATAACTGCGTGTACGGCGGAAAAAAAGTACATGTACTCTAGACAACAAATTATCTATTAGCAATCGGAAAAACCTATTAAATGCAAATGAAAAAAAATTTTATTTAGCTTAAAAATTTTTTTATATTTATATAATATTTTATTTATTTTATGAATAAAATATGTACATATAGGAATTTCTTTGTTTCGGACAAAATTAAAATCTGTTTACTCACTGTTTTTTGTTTTAAGGTTTGAGCAGTCGAGCAAGTTAAAGTTTAATTTTGTTAATAATATCTTAGAAATAGACTTTTTAGATAGCTTTATAATTATATTTAGGGAAGGAATTTTTGATGTTTATTGTTATCATCTTTAAATTTATATTATTTCATTTATTTTACATATGTGTAAGGAAAAGGTAAAAACTAACTAATTTTTTACATTAACGTAAGCAAGAACATTTTATTTTTACCAACAATACCAGGAATTCTATAGTTTTGTACTCTGTACTAATAAATGCACAAGTAAACGTCCCAAATATTGCGTTTGACATCTTCTCAAGCAAAAAATTATGAATGTTCTATTTCGTTAGATAATACTCAAAGTACGTCAGGTGCTGCACACTCTAAATTAGTACAATATGTCCACCTACTCCTAAATACATCGCATTTAACAACACAAAATCAAAATTATCACATTAAAACCGAACTACTTGCTTTATGTGAAAAACCAATGCAACCGTTTGATATTAACGTATTGGAATATTGGAAGCGAAATTTTCAACACAATTCAAAATTAAGCCAGCTTGACGAAGTGGTACTTGCTGTACCTGCAGCACGAGTATTTATAGAACGTGTATTTAGTGCACTTGCTACAGTCCTGATCAAGTTAGGATCTAAGCTATCGAAAAGGTCTATTTCTAATATATTATTAAAAAAATTTAACTTTAACTTGCTCGACAGCTCAAACCTTAAAATAAAAAACAATGAGTAAACAGATTTTAATTTTGTCCGAAACAAAGAAATTCATATATTTACATATTTTATATATAAAATTAATAAAATATTATATAAATATAAATACATTTTTTAAGCTAAATAAAATTTTTTTTATTTGCATTTAATAGGTTTTTCCGATTGCTAATAGATAATTGTTGTTTATAGTACATGTACTTTTTTCCGTCCGTACACGCAGTTAGTTTTATTTTGCATGTACGTTTTTTCCCTCCACGAATTTATTTTCATTTCTTCATGTACTTTTTTCCGTACACGTACTGAAAATAAAGTACACTCAAACTTCTTTATCCTTCATGTATTTTTTTAGCCCTACAAGTACACGAAGAATAGCTACAGTCGTATATTCACGTACGTGTCGGCAAATTAATATTTTAATAAAGTACATTCGTGGATGAGTACGGAAAATTTCAAAATTTAGGTACGTGCATAATTGGTATGAAGAGAAAAATACGTACGGGTGGTTTTGAACAGAACATTGTGTGTACGATGTGTGTACTTTCTGAACTCTGCTTTTATTTTAAAATACATAAATAGACACAATTCAATTAATACTTTTAATAAATTACACTTTAATTTGACGATTATTATTCGCTATTAGTACACAAAAATACGCAATGGCAACTTTACTACTGTTTTACCACAAGACCTTCTCGGGTTGACGTTTTCACTAAGAATGAATCAGCTTGTACGGCCGTTGTTTTTGTATACCCAATGTTAAGGCTCTTGAGTATGCCAGAACTTCTCCATCTGTTGGTAGAATATTTCTTTACTACGCATTTATCAGTTGAGACACATGATGATTGTTATTTGATTCTAGAACCTTCCATTTTTGTTTTGAATTTATTATACATGCTGTATATTTTTTTAGTCGTTATGTAGGTGTGTGTGTAGTTGTGTGTTGCGTTTATTTTTATTGCTTAGTTGTTTTTGTTTTATGATTAAGAAGTTTTTGTAGAAACTTCTTAGCGTTGTAAACATACACAATAGGTCATTTCGTTTTACTTTGTTTGTGACAATTATTTTTATTTCTTTTTATGATCTAAATAAAGCATCTACACCACAATATCATTGTTATGATATAATCATCAGAGCTCATAGACTAATAGATTCATCATGATATGAAAAGTCATTTTATACGTAATTTTATTTTTGACGTATAATTTTTTTAATAAAATTTTAAATTATTATAGCTTAGGCATTGTTTTTATTATATTATTGTTATGAAAACCAACCGAAAGTTCAAAAAATAACATTTAGACAGGATTATTTTGACATATTGCCTTCACAATGTCCAATAAAGAATTATTCATCATAATATTAAATCATCAATGTCTACCCCTTTGAACTGATATTAATATAAATTTAACAATTGTTCTGCCGACGTATTATTAGGCATTATGAAGAAAATTCCTCTCGTGTGGACATGTTGTTACTTAATAATTTAATTTTTATTATTTTTATTATAAATTTTACGTTTTTCCTATTGTTCTTAGTTTTAGCTTATTATTTCTTTAGTTATTTCACGTTTTTTTTATTTCGCTTTAATTTTTCTATTACCTAACTATCCGCATTATAATTCGCGAGCTTAACAGGCGATGACATTTACGCTCAACCCACGTTTGTAAAAAAAAAACTAGGGAGCCGGTCAAGGCTTGGCTGCAACTTATCGAAGGACTTTCGGGTCCCCAACTAAATCCATAAAATTTTAATGGTATTAAAAAAAATATTTTTAAATTGCTTTTTTGTTAGAACACTCAACGTTCTTTATTATTTGACGACAATTTAAACATAAATTTATTCTTACTATCTACCCCAACTTGTTGCTTTAGATTCTACTATCACGCCTGTCTTATGCTGACTCGTTTTGCACTTTAACGTGTGAACTAAATGAAAGAATGTGGTCGCTAGACATGCTGTCAGCACGTTTGATAGGAACGAATAAGTACTTCATAGTTGTAAATACAAAAACGCGAAACTTAGATATGGTGTCAGCACTTTTGGTGAGAACGAACAGGTATTCTATGTTTGTTGATTTAAACATACTTGGGGTTAACCTACATACTTTTTTTATATCAGACAAATTAGTTGAAATTTTGTCTGATTTTCAAGTGTTTGTATATAAATGTCCAAAAGATAGGATCATTATAGTCAAACTATGCCAATAATTGGAACACCCTTTAATTTCATTTGTCATAATGTTCTGTTGTTATACATGTTCTTTGTAAATTTAAACTGACCGTATACAACGGTTCAAAAGTTTGGTCACATACATCATTTTATATCAACCATTGGGACACCTTTAAATTTCCAAATCCATATTTAATACTTGTTTTAGCAGACTTAGTAATACAGGTTCTTTGTAAATTCCATCCGTCTGTCTATAATGATTCAATAGTTTAGCCATATATATTAAAATACATCAACTATTGTAATACACTTTAATTTATAATTTTGAGTATTTATATTTGTTATTATAGCAATCGGCATTCTATCCAATTTTCAAGCGTTTGTCTGTAACGGTTCAAAAGATAAGTCAATGTACATAGGTCAATTTACGTCATCTATTAGGACACCCCGAATATTTGTTTTTCTGATTGAAGTTATTGCTCTAAACTAAATTTAAATACATGAGATTCGGCTAGCTAGATATAGCACTCTTACTTATTATTGTTGCTGTTGTTATTAAAGTTAGTTATACCATGTGAGATAAAATAAATGCTACAATGAAAGGGATTTCTTATCTAAAAAAAGTTTTTAAGTTTGGTATGCTTAAATACGATTTTGTAGAGCCACTGGAATAATTATCTTACAGAATATGTCGAGATTCCCTAGGATGAAAGTCATTGATACAAGTGAAATCACAATTTCTTTAAAAGGATTTGTCCTTAGCGAATTGTCGATTTCCTAATAGTATAACCCAATCCTCTAATACAACTTTATGGAAGAGTAAGGCCTTTAATGATGCAGTAGATGACTAGAGGGTAAAATTAGAGCACAAATATATTTATTAGCATCAACAGTTTTCTATTTTTCAACACATCAGGTTACTTTTGCGTAGAGAGTCGATATAAGATAAATATTAGTTTTGATATGCACACACACCTTGTAGTAACAGAATTTCCTTGAATTGCACTGAAAATAAAAAATTGAACAAAGAAACTCATTATTTTAAAATAAAATTCAAATTATTAATTTTTAAAATACATTATATTCTTTGTAGATAAATCTAATTTTAATTAATTTATGAATAGATTACCTTGTGGAATTATTTAAGATTAGTTGATGAATAGTTACATACATTAAATATTATATACTGTTAAAACAAAGAATGTACATATGTACATATGTCTCACTCAATAAATGTTAGGACATAAAGTTTAGGTCTTTTCGAGTGAGGAACACCGGCTTTTTCCAATTTTATGTGGGGAACAGCTAGTAGTGCTACCACGAGTATTAGACCAAAGTGCATAAAAAGCCAAAATAAAAAGATTGATTAAAGATGAAATGGCGTACTTTGTAACGTACACGTCCTATTATTTAGCTGATTGTTTCAGTTGGAAGGTTGTGTTAAGTATAAATTGAAACAGCTATAATCATTCTACTGACGGATGGTGCTCTAAAAAACATATGAGAATGAATGGGAGCCAATGATAACCACTAGCGGTCAGTCGGGTGGGTGAGTTCTTGTTCTCATAGTTTCTCTTGCCAATAGACTGTCGAAGTTACATAAATATTGTTCTAGACTCCCGAAGTCAATAAGAATAAAAAAAAGGACCGGAGATTGACCTGTATAAAATAAGCTGTTATATAAACCCTGTTTAGATCAACCAAAAAAACTGAAAGAAAATAAATTCAACCCTTAAAACTTTTAAAAGCCTATCCTAGGTAAAATTGGATAGTTATGCACCTCTATACCCTCCCTACCATTGATTTTAGTGGTGCGAAATTGAGTTACTAAAATCCCACAAAGCAACTTATCACCTTTCTTTTACACTACACTATGTAAGAAAACTTTTAAAGATTTATTTTTCCAGTTTAATAAAATTCATTATTTATTTCGTAAATTTCAAAATATTCAGGGTATGTTGGTTTGTTTTTTTTTTTTTTTTAAATATAATATCAAAGATTAAAAGTTTCTAATACTTATTCATAACGAAAATTATTAAAGGATGATAAAAAAATAGAAAGAAAAATGATAGGTATGAAACTAAATATATGCATTTAGAACAATGCCATTTTAATTACATTCTAAAAATATTAAAATTATGTGGCAGAATAGCCAAATATATTAGTACAATTAAATATTATAGCTGAATTTACAATGGTATTGGTGATTCCACCCTTGATCTATGTTTAACTAAATGCATGGAATAAGTCAATAAAGTGGGGAGTTTGTTAACATATAAAATTTATAAATCCACATGTTAATAACAGTGATAATCCATGTAAATGTTGACAAATAATAGATGTTAACTATCTTGCAATATACAAATTAATAATGTAAAATTCACTTACCAAAATACGATAAATGTAAACGTCAGCTTTTTGATGAGGCCTCGCCAAATGCTGGTTTCTTTTATGGGTTAATGGTGAAAGTTGTCTGCTGTAGTGTGTTGAAAGAAATTTTCTATTGACCTTTTCATGCTAAACAATATACATGTAAGCTGTATTTAATACGTTAAATAAAATATGAATAAGGTTAAATCTCTTATAGCTTCTGCCGAAAAGTATGTGAGGATAAATGTGCAATGTAGATTTGCATACGCTATAAACTATTACCAAGCCTTTAAAATAAAAATTTTTCGTTTTAAGTATGCTGTTTTTTTTTTCTGTCACATTGCATAATTATCATACATAACTTATCAATATTTATATATATATATATATATATATATATATATATATATATATATATATATATATATATATATATATATATATATATATATATATATATATATATATATATATATATATATAATTTTTTTTTTTTTTTAATAGTGATGTGTTTAATTACAATATGTTTAACTACGTTTAGGTATTTTAAATTTAGGATTATTAATTTAGTTTTATAGTTGTATACTTATTTCTTTTCTAGCCTTATGTTTTGTTTTCATGATGGTCTAGTTGTAGGAGTAATTAAGTAAATGAAATGCTCGGTTTTTAGATAATTAAAGATGATGTTCTTGCTAGTTGGCTTTTATGGCTATCTTGTACATGAGTATTGTCATAAAATGTTAGTGGGAAAAAGGTAGCTTCTAGATTACTTTTCTTGTTTTTTTTCTTTTTAAATATTTTATTGCTGGGTAGAACTTGGTTATTTCTTCCTTTCTGCCGCTGATTGTACTCAACCACTAATGTATGGAAGAATGGGTGACTTATAAGTTTCTTAACTCATAAGTCACCTTGTAATTGTGACCAAGGGATGTTTTGTTAAGTTTTACTTTTAAGGCTACCTAATAATAGAAAATATATTTACCTTCTGAATTTTAATAATTCATGAAAAAATTGTTTAATATAAACATGTCTCAAACGGAGTTTAATGAAATGAACTGTATGGTATATTTGTACACTTTTTTAATATTCTTTCCACTTTTTTTTTATGTTATTACCTTAAGTCACTTATCAAAAAGAACTTTTCTGGGCTCATCCAGTAATTATGAAACCTCGGTTAGCATACTACAACGTGGTTTTAGGCTCATGCAAACACTCGGGTTGCCTACAAGCTTAGGTGCTTATAATGGTTGAAAAGAACTGCCGACAACAATGGTTTATATATTAAGCAAGGGTTGTCATTAATGTTAACTGTCTAACATAAGTTAAGATATTTGAAATTTTATGTACAATAAAAATATGGCATATAAAAACGAGATTTAACGGGATTAAGCGGTTTAGCTATAAAGAAAAATTTAAGCAAATATCAAAACTCTTTCTAGAGTTTTTTTTTTATAATAAATATTTAAATATAAATATAAATATTTAATAAATATTTAATTACTACTTAAATCACAGGAGGTAATAAACTAATGTTAAATATTTAATTATCGCTCTTGTTGACCGTAAAAGAATGAATTAATAATTTATTACAGGAAATTTAACCAAACATATATTTCCAGTGTGTAACCAGAGAAACAAGTCGCTCATAGCCGGCGAAAAGCCGCCGCCGATTTTTTCTTTAAAGTTGAGCCGCCGCCGAGTGGTGCGGCTTGTCACGACTCAAAAATTTTAGCAATTTTCATACTTCAAATTTGTATATTTAAATTACTTCAGTAAAAAAATATAATTTAAAATTTGAAACTGTTAATAGAAATATATTTCTATAGAAAACAACGCATAACTTATTAAATGTATGTTAATAAAAAAATTTATTTTTTAAAATCTTGCGTCCTTATTTGTAACATTTACTTCATCTAAGTTTGTTTATTTTTGTTGTTTTTCTTCTTCCTAACACAATCCACAAGAACATCTTGATAGTCCGCTTTAGCCGACTTACAGTCGCCGCCGACAATTTTTTGCTCAGCCGCCGTCGCCGAGTTTTTATCACGACTTGTTTCTCTGTGTGTAACATAAAACCAAAACATTTCTGCATGGTAATATAACAGTTTCACGCATGCTTAGTTCGAGCATAACCCATCGTTCTATCCTCCGTAAGTGGTATAAATGAAACTGTTCTATTTTAAACCATGGCAAATTTAAATAAACAGGTCAAACGATGTAAATGGGATATTTCCGTGGCATAGGTTAAGGCATAAAAAAAATAATAATATTCGCTTACGAACAATAGGCAAACTTTTACTATTTTGTCAAACTTTGAGAATAAATAGGGCTTTATTATAGTAGGCTGTTAAAAAACTGTAATAGTGATAGATTCATGGCGCAATTATACCAGGTGTATGCATTAACTTTTACGTGTATTTTGTTTTTGTAAAAATTAATTCGAGCTGTCAAAAACGTGTGTATGTGTGTGTATGTATTCCAATATATTTTTAGTGGCTTTCTTATTTTTCACAAATACATACACACATTATTAGACGTTTTTGACAGCTCGAATTAGTTTTTACAAAAAAAAAATACACGCAAAAGCCAAAACATATGATGAACACATGTTCTGACGCAGTCACCTGTTTGATGCGCCTTGGATAGATTTAGAAAACAATGACATAATATTAAATATATATTAATAAAATAAAATGTATAATAAGAGTTATTTCTATAAAAGAATAAAAAAAAGACAAATATAATACAACAGATTACATTACAACTTCACTTAAAAGCCTTTAAAATTTTTTTAAATTTTCAGAAACTTCGTCCTATCTCTCAAATTGTATACAATTTGTCAATTCGAATACCGTTTGATCTTCACCCTTGTGTTTATTTAAAGGTGTACGTCAAGCGTCAATTCTTGAAGAACTCCTATTTGCAATTTACATAAATGATTTGCCAAAACAACTTTTGTACCGCAGGGTTCATATGTACGCACTAAAAATAATGTAAAACTCAATGATAAATTGGATAAAATTTACCGGCTTAAGCCCTCGTAAGTTAAAGTGCTTGCTAGTTCAAAAGAAGACACTCGATTCTTATATCAATATTGACATTTTAATGAACTGAGAGAAAATGAACATAGTGAATGCTGCCAAAAATTTTGAGGTTATTTCCATAATAGCCTCACTTGAACAAATCATGTTAACACACATAAGTGTATGGTTGTCAACTTTTTGCAAATTGCGATTCTTTAAGCAAAAGCAATCTAAGAGTTATGTTTAAATATATCTTAAGATGTGTGTATGGCTTAGGAAAAAATGACCATGTGTCTCATCTGCCCTCTAAGCTGTATAGAATTTCGATAATTAGCCTTCTGAATGTACGTATACTATTGTTATTACATAAAATTACTTACTCTAGGACTCCTTGGTATTTTAATAATAATATTAGGTTTTCCAGGTCATTCAGAGGCAAAAAGATCATAATTCTACTACTAACACTTCTTCATCCATACTGCACACCTTTAAATTTGTGCTCCTCTAGCTCAATAGCAATGCAAATAATTTAAAAAAATTTGTATTTAGTAACTTTGCACAGTAGGAAATATTTAATGTTAAAATACCTTGACCTTCTAACCCATAAATATTACTTTCCTCTACTTTGATTGTAAGAGAAAATCTTGTTGTACAGCGATTAAGTAAATAAATAAATACATTTAAAAATGTTATTGATCCCATTTTTACGAACTTTTCCCAAAGTAAAGAAACAGACCTAACATATATGTATTTATTTTTATATTTTTATTTTATTTATTTATTTGTTTGATGTCCAACACCCAAGACTTTAAGCCTTATATTGCAGTATAAAACTTAAATATTAGTTTTAAATTAAGAGAAAAAACATTAATTTTGAGCTTTTTATATCAAATACATAATATTTTTGACAGAAATTTAACATTTAATTGATTAATTTTTTAAAAAAGATGCTTTATAAAAATCATAAAAAGATATAAAAATAATTGACGCCAAGAAAGTGAAACGAAATGACCTATTGTGTTTGTTTTCAAAGCTAGAAGTTTCTACAAAACATCTTTATTACAAAACAAAAACAACCCTGCAGGAGATTGAACTAGTGTCTAACTAGAACTGTACTAGTACATAAACCACCAGTACTAGTTCTCAACTGTAAACTTTCCTATACAATCTTAATGCGCAAATTAACATTGAGTGTGATTGGAAAATTACTAGTACGTTTTGTTCTGGTTGCGAACTAGTACTAAAGGACCCTATTGGTGGCTTTAGTACTAGTTTATTACTACTACTTTTTTTATAAAACAAAATAAAAATTTTGCTAAAAAAAACAAAAAATGCACAAAAATAAAACAAGAATAAAGCACTTAATCTTCAATTGCAGGTACGTACTGAAAAGTTTTCAGTTAAAATAAAAATTTCTTCGTTATATATATAAAACTGTCTACAGTTTTTGTAGCAGATACATATGTAAATAAAAAGACTAAATTTCGAAATGAAATAGAAAAATGTTTATTCAACCTTGCTATTTTATATACATAAGGCACATTGTGTTAATCTTTTCTTCTCATAATACAAAAAAAAATGTTAATAAAAGGGAAAACTAAACAACAATCTGATCGTCTAAACTAAAAAATAAAATAAATAACAATGCTCATTTCTTCAAAGCTGGCTAGACTTTATCATAAAAACTAAATCTTAAAAATAATATTTTGAGATCATATGTATAAGGAAGGTTGTTCTGTTGTATGTTTTAAATAAAAAAAATGTGCTAATTTGAATCTAATTCAGTGTAATGTTTTCATTTGCAGCTAAGTCCGTCTTTTGCGATGTTGTCATTTCATTTCTAGTGCTCACAAGTTCTTTGTTTTTTTGCACACGGTTGCTCTTAAAAATTTTTTTCTTTTGAAGTTGAAATGCTTTTCTCAATGTAGTTTCTGGTTCATCAGCAAAGTCAGCAATGACCTCTACATTAATATCAAAAAGAAATTGGGTTCTAAATTTATAAATGAATAAAATTTTTATATTCCAATTGAGTTTACCTATAATCGCAGAATAAAAGTTGTCAAATCTTTTTAGGCTCTGCTTTCCATGTGTACCATCAACATTGAACTCGTGAATTAAATTTTGATGCAGAATTTCATTTAAGTATCTACCTACATTTCTTTTTAGCAAAGATTTCATACGGCGTACCTAAAAAAGGAAAATGAGAAAAATTAAAATTACTTAAATCTCTATTTATCAAACATGTGGATGTTATGAATGTACTTACATACGGATCTGCCTGGGTCTGCATTAACGAATTCAGCTCACTTAACTTCTTTTCTGTTTTAATGGGAAAGATCTCTATAATTTCATCTACAACTTTATTTTGGGAAATAATTTGTGAGAGCAAGACTTTATGTTCGGATAAAATTTCTATTATTGTGTTATTTTGCTGCTGCATGGTATCTATAAAGAGATTACATTTATCAAACGATTAAAGATAGATCATACTGAAATTACCTGCAAGGATTTTAACTTGTTTGGAAAGTTCTTCGCAGTTCATACATTTTTTGTCGCCTAAAAACAAACATTACAAGAAAATATAAATTATAAGTTGGAAAAAATACCTCATTACTGAAACTTTATAAAGAAGCTACATGCTCCCAAGCGTACAAAAAAAAATAGTTTAGTACAATTAAAAGCTTACCTTTTTGATAGTATTTCAAGGATCCTTTTGAAGGCTGTTGATCACGATTATTTAACATGGTTCTGGTAAGCAACTGTGCAAAAGAGGAAGAAATATGAACTTATTACAACTTAATGGCAGACACATTAATTTATATTTTATGTCACTAATTGAAAATCTTTCAATTGCACCTAATTGTAAATCTGTCTGATATATTCCAATATCAAGAGAGTCTATAGGCTCTTCAAAAAAGCTCTCTTTGTTTAAAATGCGTCTTCCTTCAATCATATTTTTATTTCCTTTTAAAAATTTTTCAATTTTTATTGTGATATCTGTTTGTATAGAACAAAAATTGTTTGGTTGTTTAGTTGAAAAATAACAGTCGCCAATATATGCTCCAACTATTTCATTTCCAATACAAACAAAGTCATCTTTTTTGGTTTTTGTGTAAACTTCGAGGCGTTCTTTATTAACAATTTGTTGGAGAATCCCAGTAGGTTTTCGTACGTGCTTCTTTAGAATTTGCAACTTATTTTCAAACTCGTATGCAGAGAAAGAATGAAGGGGACCGTACTTCTCTGCACTAGACGTTATATGCAGAAGACTGTGGACATTAAATGAAACACTATTTTCACCAAAAACAATTGGGAAGTTTTCAACAAATAACTCCAGAAGTTCGTTAGCTTGACTTATATTGGAAACTACATGCTGAGGACTGCAAAGCAATCTATATGCACAATGTAGAAGTAGGAAAATATAGTATATATCTTCGTGTATATTTTCATATAGTGCTATTATGCCTGTGTAAGCTAAAAACTGATGGAACTCAGTTGCTTTCCAGTGGTGTATATCATCCAAAGACCTAGGTTTTCGTGGAAATTCCTTTGGAATAAATTTGCGTATATTAACTAACTTGTTCGATATATTAGAAATATTTATTTTTTTAGTTTTTCGAATAGTTTTTTTATTAATTATGCGAAGCATAATTTTTTTTGTAACACCCAAGTCAATTAAGTGCATGCTGTCTAAAGGAATTTGCGAAATCATTTTCATTCCAATTTTTCAAGCGGAGTTTGTTTATGAAAGAACGATTGGTTATGATGTTTCGGGTATTTTCTTGCAGCAAAATCTTCGTCCGAAATTATTTTTCCGCAAACTGTGCTGTATGTAAGTATGTTATGTATTTTTTTTGCTACCTGAGTGCATTTTGTGAGTGCATTTTGTGCACCCGTGTGCGGAAGTATGTCCTGGAACGCAACAAACAAATGATTTAGCGGGAGTGTCACAACATAAGCTTCGAAATTTCAGGCTAATCGTTTTACCAAGCACATTAAGATTTCCATTTAGAGAATTTGCTTCTTCGACAAATTCTTTTAAATAGTCTTCAACACAATGTGGCTTACCAGAACCCACAAATATACCTACTGGTATAGGCTCTATTTTTTCTGTGACATTTACTAATCTTATTAAGATCGGCCAAAGCTGCATTCTCGAACTTTTGAACAGTGGGATTCCATCTACATTTATATCAATTTCCACCACTGGGTAGGTTTGTAAAACTGTCTCCAACTTTATTAACTGATTTTCAATGCCAAAGTGGTAATAGCTACCTGGAGGAACTTTTCTTACATTAATTTTATTTCTTTTCCCTAGAAGCCCTTCTATTGACATTGGAACATTCATACCTTCATCAAACAAAATTGCAAGCAATCTTTCAGCACAGCTTCTTGTAGGTTTTGTTTCTATGTACCAGGTCTTTAACTTTTGCTTTAAATCAAGTTTCGCTGCTTTTGTATTATTTTGATCATCTTTTTTCTGGCTATCTTCTTCTAAACAGATTTGAGGGCTAATATTGCTTGGATTTTCACATTCTTTTAGTTCTTTATAAATTTTACTTTGATGCAGTCTCTGTTTATATTTATATATTTGCTTTTTTACTTTTCTTTTAAAATATGTTTTGGAATTATACATTTTTAAATTACCTTTTAGGAAAATAAAACACAGTTTTTCACTATTTAAAACACAAAAAATAAAATAACTTTAAATATCTTGTAAGTGCGCACTTTATTATTTCACAAAAGTTTACCAATAATTAAAAACAAATGCATTACATTTTTTTCATGGCATGCCAACATTTAAAAACAATTGAATGAGTGGTTGCAATTGAACTATTTCAGTACTAGTATTTCTCTACAAAAACTGTGTAAATGTTTGTACTAGTGCTTTTTGGTCTGGTGGCTGCACTAGTAATTTTTAGACAATTAACGCTCAATCTTCTGCAGGGAACTAACACAAAGCGATAAATAAACAAACACAATACACAATCATACACACACCTGCATTGTATAACAACTAAATAAAAATACACAAAATGTATTTTTAAATAATGATTGAAGGTTCTAGAAGTAAATAACAATGCTCACTAATGTGTCTGAGGTAAAAGTGGCAATGCAGCATTTTCAACTTCGCAGCAGATGGCGGTAGAAATTCTCGAATATTTAAGAACGCCTGAAAATAGGGTATATAAAAGCAACGCCGCTACGTGCTGATTCATCGGATTGTCAGCGTCATCTAGTTAAGATCTTGTATAGAAATTAAAGTTGCCAGCGTGTATTATTAATCGCGAATAGTTAAATCGTAAAATAATTTATTAAATAAAGTGTAATTTAATTAAAACTCTAATAGTTGTGTGTGTACTTGTTTTGCAAATAAAGAACTCATAAATAAACGTTTATAATTTAAATAAACGTAACAATTGGTGTCAGAAGGGAAATTGCAAAATAATAAGTAAATGATAACAATGAAATTTGACGAGCTAAAAGTTGAACTGCTATAAATGGAGCTGAGTAAGTTGGGTCTGCCGACAGCGGGCAATGAAGCGGAATTACAAAAGCGGTTAATAGATGAATTCAAGCAGCGTTGTATCGATATTGGGACATACGAATTTGGAGAAAAACAGGAAAAAGAAGAGATTGAAGTATGTTCCCCAGCAACAAGCAGCTTCATGGATTTGAATTCAATATTGGCCGCTATAATGAAGAAAATGGAAGAAAACAGCTGCAAGTAAGATAACCAGACGAAGAAGATGGAAGAAACAATACAAGAAACTGCTAAGGTCAACGGGGAAAGGCTTTTAGTAAAAGTAAACGAAAAGTTTCAAGAAGTATCGGAAGTCTTCGGCAAACGAGCGAACATCGTAGAACAGAGGGTCAGCGAGTTTGATGAAAAATTGTGCGGCCTAGAGAGAAAAGAAGACCAGAGTTACGTGAATTAAAAGTGCAAGTGGGCGATCTTCAAATTCGAGAGGGACCGGTGAGAGTTATTTCTGAGCACGCCAACAAGATTAACACTCCGAGCTTTGACGGCAGCGCACCTTTTAATGTTTTTAAGTTCCAGTTCAAAACAGTGGCCAGCAAAAATAGATGGGACAATGAAGAAAAAGCTATAGAGCTAATTCTGGCCTTAAAGGGTGCAGCATCACAAATACTCGAAAGCTTACCAACCGGCTGCAGAAATATTTATGAGGACATAATGGTAGCGTTACAACGCAAGTACGGTGGCGAGCACAAAAAAAAACTCTACAGAATGGAGTTACGAGATTGGGTGCAGAAGGCAAATGAGACGCTGCAAGACTTCGCCACGGAAACTAAACGTTTGGTGCAGCTGACTTATCCAGGCGAAGATCACCCGTTTCTGGATCAGTTTAAGATTGAAGCATTTGTGAATGACATACGGGATCCAGATATAAAATTGAAGTGTATAAATAAAAACCAATGTTCATTCGTTTTTCTTTAACTAAATTGTTTTGTTGCGATAGGTCAGTAATTGATTTGCTTGACTCATAATTCAACAATGTTTAAATTCAATGCACTTAAAAAATTGTTTGGTGATTTAATGAACTTTAAAATTGTTCTAAGCAATAAGACCCTAGCGACTTGAACTGTTAACCAATTATGCTTTACATGCAGTATTTTAGTTATGGATACTGGACACTTGAAATTTACGACATACATACACACACACTCAAATACATTTATATAAGCAAATACATTTTTGTTAGTAAACGTTCTATTTTTCTGATTGACTGATACGTCACAATAAGAAACAAAATGTATGAAACAAAGTGACGTCACACACAGAAGAATGTTCAAACTGAAATTCGGATATTTGTCGCTTTGAAGAATTGTTTTTTTGGTAAACAAAGAATTTGAAGTAATAAGTGACTTTAATATTGAACTTTAAAATGAACTCAATAATTTTTGGAGCAAATGGTATTTCACTCATTATTTCTGATTTCCTGATAGATTAAGAATAAAATACATGTAAATAGATTGTAAGTAAAATTGAGCTCGATAATGAAAATCACTCAATTGTAAATCTAGTAAATTCTCATAAATAGTATATAAGGCAAAGAAATTTTAAATAAAGTATCAATTAATCTTGATCAAAAATAGTGAACGCTAGAGAATATTATTTAAACATTACATGGCGATCCTGCTTTCCTAACTTATTTTAGAAAAATAGCAAAAAAGGCTATATAGCAAATTTGCGTATCCTTTCTGCTACATCTAAGGTAAAAACGGACAATAGAATACAGCATACATAACTTATGCTCAGCGGAATTCTATTGAAGGACCCAGAATTTTTTCTGAAGCAATTTTTCCAAATATCTGATGAACCAACCATGGGAGGAGGTCCTCAAGGAACTGCAAGAGGCCGAAGAACGCTGGGCTAGACTCCTCGAAGAAGGGCGCTTATCAGAAAAGCCAGCAATCCTACAGCAAGGACCGAGACCACGAATAATAAAAAGAAAGACCGAATCAGCTGTAAAGTACCCCATATTCCCAGTCCAAAACTGCAACAAATCCAGAGGAGGCAGTTTAAATCGTATGAAGAAGGAGCTGAGTGCTTTTGGATATACAGAAATACGACACAGACAACGCTCAGCAGATAAGGCAACAAATTGAAGAACTGAGAAACACAATTAAAAATATTAAGAAAAGTTAAAAGAAAAAGCAAAAATAAAAAATAAAAATAAAATAAAATGAAACAAGACATTTTTACAAAATTAATATTACTATTGATAGTGTTTATTTTTCAACAAACATGTTTTTTTATATTTATAAAAACCACTAAATTAATTTTGGAAATAATCCAATTAATTAACTAATTAAAATAAAAAAAAAAAACAAAAATAAAAACAAACAGAATAGTTTACATAAACAAATTAATTACTTGTTCACAAAAAGCTATTTTTTCACTTTTAAAATGAATCGTACAATTGTTAAAAAAATATACCATGCATGTATAGGTTGGATAATTCTATTGTTTACAGTCTTAGACATGAAATATTAAAACTTATAAAATTAATTATTAAATATATGTTAAAATTTTCATAATATATATTATTCTTTTTGAAAAAATACATAAAATATGTAAAATGGACTATAAAAACCGATCAAATTTAGAATTCCAAGAAGAAGAAATAGAATCAGGTATAAAAATGCTAACGAGACTTTGGAAATTTTTAGGAATAGAAGGTACTCCTACTAGAGAAGATATTATTTACAGAACAACAGTAGAATTAGAAACGATACTATCAATGAGAAAGGCAGATAAATATTATGAAAATAGAAATAGAGCAGTTAATAATAAATGCAAAAAAACCATTAAACAAACCATATAGCTTAAATACAATAAATGAGAAAAAGTTAAAAATACAGAATATAGAATATAGAAAAAGCTTTTAACAAATTTTTCATAGAAGAAGACGAAATATTAAAAAAATTGCTATTCTTAAGGAAGAGGCAATTAATTTACTTGAACAACATTCTAAGAAAAGAAACTCTTTAGAGTCTACACAAAATAGAACCATGGCGAACATAGACATAAATGAATTATCTTTAATAACAAAGCTAGTACCAAAATTCAGTGGTAGGCCTGATGAGTTACATAAATTTATTACAAATTTGGAAACAATTTCCTTAACAATATCAAATGAAAAACAAAATTCATTTTTCTATTTTATTTTTAAATCAAGATTAGAGTTACGTTTCAAAAAAAGAGTTAAACAAATATCTGTAGCAACATCTATTGACGGCTAGTACAAATTTTAAAAACAACATACAAACCATTAAAAACTTACATTGTTAAATGAAATAACTCGAATATCTCAAAAGGATAACAATTTAATGGGTTTTGCTACGAAAATAGAAAACCTCATAGCGGAATTAAATAAATTACAGATATTAGAAGAATGAGAATCTAAGAGGGACTCTATTATAGCAACAAATAACAAAATAGCATATAACGCATTTATAAATGGTCTTACTGATCCACAAATAATATCCAAAATTGACGCAAGTCAGGTAAATACATTTTCTGAAGCCTTAAAAATCGCAGAAAAAATCTCATCGAGAGTAAAACAAAAACAAGTATTTTTTCAAAAACAATATAACAGTTCAAATAACCAAAAACATTATTGTAAAAAATGCGACGGCAAACATGGCAAAAGATGTCCTGCGGAAGGCGTTGCGTGCCATAAGTGCGGAAAACTCAACCATTTTTCAAAAATGTGCTTCACAAAAATAAATCACAATATTAGAAGAAGCCATATTGGAAATTGAAGAAGCAAAAAATTTAGCTCTGATAAAAGTGATAAAATAAAATATAATAAAAAAAAAAAATAGAAAAAGAATATTGAACCTCTTAAAGTAGACTTTTATATATACGGGCTAGTGAAGGTTTAAGAAACTTGACTCTTATTTGGCCGATGTTTTAGAATTATATAATCCCAAACAATGACTGAATGCAGTTCATGCAAATCAGTAATTAGGGGTGAGACAGGCATAAGATGTAATGGTGTTTGCGATAAAGTGTATCACTGCACGAAAAAATGTTCTGGTGTTGACCAATACTCTGTTGGAGTGTTGGAAGCAAATAATTTTGTTAGATTTATTTGTGATGACTGCATGCAATATATAAGAAATGTCGATCTAGTGCTTGGTGAAATTCAAGATGGAGTACGGGTAAATAAACAAAACTTAAAGGAATATAAACGCGAATTTGAAACATCATTGAAACAAAACGAAAACGAAATAAAACAACTACTTGAAGCTATTGAAAAACGATATGAGGAAAGACTTAAAATTTTAGATAAAACACAAAAAGAATGTGAAAAAAATGTTAGTGAAATTAAAAAACTTTTCGGCGCGGTTAAAGATCACGAAAATAAGAGTAAAGAACTTTGTGAAAACATTGAACAAAATAATACAAAAATGTGCAACGAAATAAAAAAAGCGATAAAAGAGACAAACGTCAAGAATAATAAGATGTCATTCTCAGATGCATTAAAAAGTAATACAGTGTTGCCAGAGGTGAAAAATCAAGTGCCACTAATAATAAAACCAAAAGAAAAGCAAAAAATTGAAAAAACAAAAGACGATTTAAATAAAAAGGTAGATCCGATAAATTTTAAAATAACAAGCGTGGAGAATAGAAAAAATGGAACTTTGATTATACAAAGTGAAAATGTGAGTGAAAGAGATAAAATAAAATCGGCAATAGAAAATGAAATGAGTGAAAGCTATGAAATAAAGGTCCCAAATAAAATTGTTATGTCGATTATCGTAACGGATATGACTTTTAAATATGAGGATAAAGAAATAATCAAAAAAATTAAAAAACAAAATCAATTTCTGGAAAATAGTAAAATCGAACTTATAAAAATATATGAAATTAAAAGGTACAATAAAAAATGTATAATGCAAAGTTCTTGATCGATGACCAAACATATCCGAAAATCTTAGCGAAGCAAAAAATAAACATTGGTTGGGAAAAATGTCGAGTTTTTGATGGTACTGAAATATTGCAGTGTTTTAAATGTAGAGGGTTTAACCATAAATCTAAGGACTGTAAAAATAACGAAGTGTGCTTAAAATGTCATGAAAATCATGCAACACAAGACTGTATTAAAGAATATATGAATAAATGCATTAACTGTATAAATTCAAACAAAAAGCTAAATTTGGGTCTGGATGAGAACCATGCTACAACAAGTTAATGGTGTCCAGTATATCAAAATAAATTACAGCAAAAAAAGAGAATCATGGGACTGGTAGATTAACAACTAAAGAACATACAAGGAGTTTACACAAATGTACAAGGATTGATTAACAATTTTAACCAAGTTGAAGCAATTGCGGATACTGACAAGCCGGATTTTATTATACTGTCTGAGACACACTTAACCGATAGAGTAAATGAATCTGAAATACAACTAGAAGGATACAATACATATGTTACATTATCCAACTCTTCAAGAACAGGTGGAATAATAGTATATTTTAATAAAAATTGGCAGGTGAATATAATATGTGAAAGGATACGAAACTTCAAATATTGGATTAGTGTTTATAATATTAAAATAAGAAATACATCAATGATAATTGCAGCTGTGTATCGATCACCAAGCAGTCAAGACTCCGAATTTTATGAAGTTTTTGAACAAACAATTGAAGAGATTTGTGATAAAAACATAGACATAATTATTGCCGGGGATTTTAATGTTGATTGGTCGAAGGAAAGTTTTTATAAACAGAGATTGCAACAGATCATAAACGATAATGGACTTGTACAAGTTATTACCGAGTATACAAGAATTACGCAAAACTCAAAAACGATAATAGATTACATTATAACAAACAATTTCAATATAAAGGTAAATAACAGCAGAATAAATAAAATATCTGATCATGAAATAGTAGAAATTTGTATAGAAACCAAAGTGTATAATGAGCATGAAAGCAAAAAACAAGTAAATTTCTTTAAATACGAAAAACACAAATTTAAAAGAGAAATTAACGAAATATTAAAATTTGATGAAAACTTAGAGTTAAATTGTAATGTAAATAACTTTGATAAATCGATTGAAGACACAATTAAAAAACTTACCGTGAGAAAAACGATTCATGAAAAAAGCAGAGTAAATAAGTGGTTCAACAGACAATTACAAGCATTAAAAAAAGATAAAATAGTGAAGTACCATATAGCAAAATGTGAAAATGCTACTGTAGCATGGAATAATTATAAAAATGCCAGAAATATATATAAAATTAAACTAGAAAATGAAAAAAATACATATATTAACAAAAAAATAGGAAATACCAAAGATCAAAAACAAATGTGGAATAATATAAAAGACTTAGTTCTAAAAAAGAATAAATCTGTGATTAAAAATGTGATATTTAATAATGTAGAATATAATAACAGCTCCGATATAGCTAACCAATTTAATGAATATTTTATAAACAGCATTAAAGAGATAAGAGAATGTATAGAAGATGTGCAATATGATAATCAAATAAACGTGAGAAACAATAGATTTATTTTTCGTACAATAACTATTTCAGAACTTAAAACAATTTGTAAAACGATAAAGAAAAAACCAGATTATAATAAAGTAAATATATGTTTAATCTTAGATAATTGGCATTTATGTGGAAATATAATGTTGAGAATAATCAATTCATCATTAGATACGGGAGTTTTTCCAGATAATTGGAAAACTTCAATGATTACACCAATTGAGAAAATAGCAAAAACAAATAAATGTGAAGAATTTCGTCCTATAAACACTTTAAAACTGTGTGAAAAAATCTTAGAGAAAATCGTAAAACAACAGCTTGAAGACTACATGGAAAAAAATAACATAATATCGAAATATCAATCGGGTTTTCGGAAAAACTTTTCATGTGAAACAGCGGTAAATTATGTTATTAATAGGTGGAAAAATATTGATAGAAATAAAAAGATAATGGCAATTTTTCTTGACTTTAAAAGAGCTTTCGAAACAATTGATAGAGATATATTATTGCGCAAGATGTATAAATATGGAGTACAAGATAAAGAATTAAATTGGTTTAAATCATATCTATCAAATAGAAAACAAATGACTAAAGTAAACGATATAATATCTAGTGCTTTAAACAATGACTACGGAGTTCCTCAAGGGTCGATTCTTGGGGCTCTTTTATTTATTATATATATAAATGATCTTCCCAATATAATAGAAAAGTGTGAAATAGTTTTATATGCAGATGATACACTTATTTTTAATGAATCTGAAACTGATGAACAGTGCCAAATAAAATTAGAACATGATATGATAATTGTGAATAATTGGTTGAAAATGAATAAACTAAAACTAAACGAAAATAAAACAAAAATATTAGAAATAAATATGAATAATGAAACAGATTTTAAAATTAATAATAAAATAATTGAGAAAGTGGAAAATATAAAATATTTGGGATTCAAAATAGATAAAAACTTGAATTTTAAAGAACATTTAAATTATATATGTAAAAAGATCGGGAAAAAAATTGGATTCTTCAAAAGAATAAGAAATAAAATATCAACAATGACTGCAATTAATATATATAACACGATCATTAAACCACACTTTGAATTTGGTTCTACAATATTATATACATGCTGTACAAGCATGCAAATAGATAGACTACAAAAGTTACAGAACAGAGCTATGAGGTCTATAATTAAATGCAACAGGTTTACATCAATACAACTCATGCTGGATACACTGAAATGGCTCAACATTAGGCAAAGACTTCAATTAAATACGTTTACCTTTATTTACAAAATGAAAATGGGCAACACACCGGAATATCTAACGGATCAACTAAGATATGTTAACGAATGCCAACCTTACAGTCTTAGAAATGCAAACGATTTTAGGATACATAGAGCAACAAACAATGCAATGAAGAGGTGTTTACTATATAAAGGACTACAACTATTTAATCTACTACCTAGTAGAGTTAAAAACGAAAGAAACATAAATATATTTAAACGAAATTGTGTTCAATTTATAAAAAATTCTATTTATTAGAGCAATTGAAATGTTGATGATCTAATGTAATAGAGTAAATAAGAAAGTATTTAAATACTACTAAATAAATATATTAATAATATATTAAAAAGAAGCAATAACTACTACAATAATATAAACAACCAAAGAAATAACAACAATAGAAATAGCCACAACATAAATAACCAAGGAAATAACATTCAAAGAAACTCGAACAATAACCGAGAGAGGCGTAATGACAGAAATAGAAATTATAGTGTGAACCAAATACAAGACCAGGGAAACTTTCAAATCCTGGAGGCAACACAAATGCTACCTCCGACAGGAACATATTAAAAACTAAAAGAATATATTTTATATCAAACAATCTCAAAATTAAATTAAAAAAATTAAATTAAATTAAAAATATTTAATGCAAAACATGAGCTTACACTTTTAATTGACACGGGAGCGGACATTTCTCTCTGTAAAGCTCAATTATTGAATAGCTATGAACAATATGAAGACGACTATTGCAATCTAACTGGAATATTAAAAGACGTAATCAAGTCAATGGGTTCGACAATTATTAAGATAAACATAAATAATATCATTCTGAAACATAAAATGCAACTAGTACATGACGATTTTCCAATTAACACCGACGGAATTTTGGGAAGAGGCTTTCTAACAACGTAAAGATGCAATATAGACTACGACACATATACACTTTCATTTAACATACATAATGAAACAATAACCATTCCTATATATGATAACACTTTTGCAATCAATAAAATAATTTTACCACAAAGAAGTGAAATAATTTTACCGTTTGATATTGAAGTAACAGTTTTAAATAGAGAAATTGTTAAAGGTGTATACTTAGCAAACGCAATAATACCCAAAAATGGAAATAAACATATAAAATTACTTAATACAACTAATAACATAGCAATAATACAAAATTTTAAAATAGAAACTATACCATTAAAAAGGTATGAAATATGTTCAATTAATAAACAAAAATCCAAAAAATATACATCCGAAAGGTTTAACCAATTGTTAAATATTTTTGACCTAAAAAACCTACATAAGGAGAATTAAGAAGAGATTATAGCAATACTAAAAAGATACCAAACAGTATTCCATATAGAAGATGAATGTTTAACAACCAACAATTTTTACAAACAAACTATAGAATTACATGACAAAAACCCCGTATACGTAAAAAACTATCGCTTACCCCAAGCATAAACAACAGAAATAAACCATCAACAAGCCCATACAATTCACCACTTTTGCTTGTACCAAAGAAAGCACAATCAGATTTGAAAAAATGGAGATTGGTTATTGACTTTAGGAAACTAAACAACAAAATTATAAATGACAAATTTCTGTTACCACGTCTGGATGACATTCTTGACAGTTTGGGCAGAGCGAAATATTTTTCTACATTAGACATGACAAATTCTTTTTACCAGATCGAACTTGAACATTAATCTCGACCATACACAGCGTTTTCAACAAATAATGGTCACTACCAATATACAAGATTACCATTTGGTTCAAAATATCATCAAATAGTTTTCAACGCATGTTAACAATAGCTCTAGCAGGTTTGGACTGTGAAGCCTTTTTATACGTGGATGACATAAAAGTTTTTGGCTGTAGTCTTAAACACCATAATACAAACCTTGTGAAGGTTCTCGATAGATTGCAACAATATAATTTGGAACTCAATGCAAGTAAATGCTGCTTTTTAAAACCGGAAGTAGTTTACCTTGGACATTTATAACTGTAAAAGGAATTAAACCAGATCCAGAGAAATTTGATGCAATAACAAAATATCCAGTGCCAAAGAATGCCGATGAAGTCAAAAGATTCGTAGCGTTTTGCAACTATTATAGACGTTTTGTTAAAAACTTTGCAGGTATAACAAAATGTTTAAATGCTTTATGCAAAAAAGATGCAAAATTTAACTGGTCAAAACAGTGTCAAGAAGCTTTTGAAGTGTTAAAGGATAAACTTATAAATCCAAACTTCGATAAACCTTTTATCGTTATTACGGATGCATCTAACATCGCGTTGGGAGCCATATTATCAGAAGGCGAAATTGGAAAAGACAGACCTATCTTATGCGAGTCGTTCGCTCAAAAAACATGAAATAAATAAACCAGTAATAGAAAAAGAATTACTTGGTATATACTGGAGCATACAAGTTTTTAGACCATACTTATATGGCAGAAAGTTCATAGTAGTGACAGATCACCGTCCATTAATTGCATTATTTCCACATAAAAACCTAAGTTCTAAATTAACAAGAATTCGTTATCTGCGTTAGTGTTATTTTTACAAAAAAGGTAAAAATAACACTAACGCAGATGCACTACCAAGAGTAAAATTAAACTCAGATATGTTAAAAACAATGGTTCCTGATAAAATTGATGAAACAGTAAAGAAATCGCTAGTGATAACTATAAATATGAAAAGAAAAATGATACAAAATGAGGAAATAAAAAATGAGGAAAATAAAAAGAAAAATGAAAAGAAAGAGGATGCATGAAAAGAAAATGGTAATACAAATCCTGAAGAGTCTGACCAACTCAAAGTTTAGGACTGTACATCCATAAATGATATAAAACTTGCAAGAAAGTTGAAATTTATATTAGAAAAGTCGACAAAAGAAACAAAAATTGAAAATGATTCTGTTCTAAATGAAATGCGCATCAGATGTAGCGATAATCTCTATTATTTAGATAATATGTTGGAGAAACTATCTTCTGTTTTAGGCAGAATAAATTGTGTAAAATTCGCACTAGAGAAAAGTGACGAAATATTTTAAAAGATAAGTATAAAGAAATTTAAAATAAAAATGAATAAGAATAAAGAAAATGACGTCATAATAATGTTATATAATAATCCTCAGAAAATAACAGATGAAAAAAGAAAACACGAATTAATTGAATTGTATCATAATACACCATGCGGAGGACATTTCGGAATAAGAAAAACTGTAAACAAAGTAAAACAAAAATATATATGGAAAAATATGTTTAAAATGGCTAAAAAGTACGTTTTAGGATGTGACAGATACACCAAAAGATAACTTTTCCACTGTAGTCATAGATACAGTCGGACCTTTACGACCATCTGAAAATTATCGATACATACCAACTATGCAATGCGAGTTGACTAAATACGTAATAGCAGCCCCAGTGGAAATAAAGGAAGCCAAATCTGTAGCAAAATGTTTCATTGAAAATTTGATATTAAAATATGGTACATTTAAAACTCTTAAATCAGATAGAGGTACTGAATTTGTTATCGAACTATTAAAAGAAATATGTACTCTACTTAAAATATAACATAAAACTTCAACACCTTATCACCATGAAACCCTTGGTACTATAGAAAGAAACCATAGAGTACTCAACGAATACTTTTTATCTTTTGTATATGATGATAATTGGAATAACTGGATACCATGCTATTGCTTTGCGTACAATATAACTCCACATATAGACACAGTTTACTCACCATTTGAACTAATATTTGGTAAATTACCTAACTTGCCAGGTGAGGAAATAATGAATAATAATAATAATAATATATATGATTTAGAAAATTATGCAATTGAATTAAAGACTAGATTAAGAAATTTATTACAAAACGCTAGAAAATTTATTGAAGTAGCAAAAGAAAAAAGAAGTTTAGAGTCATAAAATTTAACAGTATAGATCTTAATATAGGAGACCTAGTTTTAATAAAAATAGCAAATAGAAAGAAAAATGAAGCACCATATCAAGGTCCCTTTGAAATTATAAACATAGACAATGTAAATGTAGAAATATGAATGGAAAAAACAAAATTGTCCATAAGAATTTATTAAATAATAAAATAGAAAATAAGTTTACAATATAAAATTTTTTTATGTACTTTTTATTATTATAGCACGTTCACATATAAGCAGGTTATCGAGGTTATCGTGGTTATCGAGGTTATCTCGTAACCCAGTCACAAATGTCTGAGGTTAGCCATACAATTTGTATAAGAAGATAACCAATTTCAGCTGTAGGTTACCTCATAACCTAGTGAAATACGCATTGTTGCATTGAAAAATATTCAATGAAATACTTAAAAATGCAACGCTTTATATCTATTGTGAATATATTTACTAAAATTTGACAGTAATATAAAAAACACATTTGCTATGGAGCAGACACAGAGGTAAATTTATATTTTTGTTTTTATTTTTTATATATACTTAAATATATCAATTTTTTATATTGTTAGTTAGTTAGTTAGTTGGGAGTAGCAGCCTCTCGCGACGAAGATCACTTGATCACAATCGAATGGCCCGTTGTGATAACACAAGGAAGGCGGCGCGACTCACTTTACCCAGCCGAGCACCATGTGGATTCACGGATGAACTTCGCTATGTCCCCTATAGAGTGATATGATAGCTCCGTAAGAGTTCCAAAGAAAGGAGAGCCCAGAATTCTTAGTCTTCTTCGAGTCAGGGATGGGCAGTGACACAGGAGATGCAGTACGGTCTCTTCCTCATCCTCCGAGCCACAGCTGCGACAGAAATCATTAAAAGGCAGTCCGAGTCTTTCAGCATGCCTGCCGATTAGACAGTGTCCAGTAAGTACGGAGACCGTGATACTTATAGATTTTCTGTCCAGTTTGAGCAGCTGCCTGGTCCGCCTGAGGTCCCGTGTAGTCCACAGTTGTCTGGAGACACAACAGGAAATTTCCCCTACCCATAATTTGCGAGCCAAATTTAGGTAGTGGTTCTTTATGGCCATTTTCACCGTTGCCAGAGGAATTTCAACGTCTGGTAGCGAGGAGACGTTAGGAAGCATTGTACCCCATTTAGCAAGATCATCGGCCGCACAGTTACCCTGGATATCCCTGTGACCAGGGACCCAAAATAGGTCAATCTGTGATCGCTCCGATAAAGTGTTCAGTAATGAGCGACAACTCAGGACTAGCTTAGATGTACTGTATGCACCAGCAAGTGCCTTGATTGCCGCCTGACTGTCCGAATGGCAAGGCTAGAAAGATCGTCCCTAAGCGCTATTTCTGATGTTTTCAGAATGGCCATTACCTCGGCTTGAAAGACACTGCAGTAGTCAGGGAGTCTAAGGGAGAGTCTTAGTCCAAGGCTATTGGAGAAGATTCCGCAACCGACTCTGTCGTCCAATTTCGAGCCATCGGTGTAGATGTCAACAGAAATTTGGTGGGTAAGTGGAGAAGAGCATACAGAGCCTTTGTCGAGGTAGTTCGGAGAGCCTCAGTAATCAAAATGGCGGCTGTTCTCCTGACTTTATCAAGAGGCTTTTGGTTGACCGTTTTCACGAGAGCGACCCACCAAACACAGCACCATAGAGAATATTTGGCTTTATAACTGCCTTATAGAGCCAGGCCCCATCTTGGTCCTAGAGCTCTCTGGCAGAGATAGAGCGCACAGGTCGCTTTCTGAGCTCTTTCGGTAATGTTTGCCTTCCATTGAAGTTTGGGGTCAAGTATCACCCCAAGGTATTTCACACTTTTACTTACACTGAGCACAATCCTTTTCAGTCTAGGTGCAGTAAAAATCGGAATCTTTTATCTCCGTGTGAAGGGAATAACCTCCGTTTTGCCGGGGTTAACATCAAGATAAAAATCGCAGCACCATTGAGACAGAACGTTGAGCGAATAGTTCACCCGTTCTGTGAGTGTTGTCAGGTACTTCTCAGAGACTGCGATAGCAATGTCATCAGTATAAGCTATCACCCTATTACCCGTTTGTTCCAGTCGCCGTAGCAGCGTGTTGACTGCCAGATTCCAGACGAGGGGAGACAATACGCCACCTTGTGGAGTGCCTCTTTTCACTACCCTTTCAACATGATCATTTCCCAAAGTGGACGTGATGATACGTGTCTTCAGTAGTTGCGCAATGAATCCCACCAGATTTGCATCAAGATCGAGATCCAAGAGGGCCTTTATAACGGCATTAGGGCAGACGTTATTGAAAGCTCCTTCTATGTCAAGAAACACTGCAAGCGTAAATTCCTAATTTGAAAGGGACTTTTAAACATTGGATATTAACACGTGCAGCGCTGTTTCCACAGATTTCCCTTTCGTGCAGGCATGCTGCGAGCTAGAAATAAGCGCGGTATTTATGGAGTTCCTGATCTGAAGATCAAGAATCCTTTCCAGCGTTTTGAGTAAGAAGGACGACAGGCTTATGGGCTTAAAGTCCTTGGGTTTAATATGAGATATCTTTCCCGCTTTAGGGATGAAAACAACTCGGGCTACACGCCAACCTATCGTCATGTAAGTATTTTTCAGGCAAGCATTGTAGATTTGCAATAGCCATGGTTAAATGAGGTTTATACCATGTTCCAAGTCCGCTGGAATGACATTGTCAATTCCAGGAGACTTAAAGGCTTCAAACGACATGGTGGACCACTCTATGTGAGCAATGGTCACCCGGAAAGTGGGTGGACAAGTGGTGGAATTCACAGTCCCCATCGCTTCGTCACTCCCTTCACTACCAGGGAAGTGAGTATCGAGCAGCGTCTCCAAGGTATCGATTACAGAGTCCGTCCATTGACCGTCCGGCTTCTGAATACTCTCAATAACTCTCGGGGACGTGCTAAGAATCTTGCGTAGCCTGCTGGTTTTGGACGAGCTTTCTATGTTGCCACAGAAAGTTTTCAAGGAGGCTCTTTTGGATCTTCGTATACTTAAACTCCCTTTGTTTATCCTTATAGGACAGCCAGTTTCCACTATTTTTGGCCCTATTAAAGAGTCTTCTACATTCCTTACGAAACTCTGCAATCTCCGTATTCCACCAAGGGGGTTTCGGTTTACCCCTTGGCTTCGGTGGATTGCAGGCCGCTTTCGCCGCAGAGCATATCTGCCAGGTCAAGAATCCAACCGCCCGATCAATATCGCAGTGGTCATTAATCTTAAAGGGAGCAGGCCTTAGGCCAAGCTCTAAAATAGACAGTCCGTTTGTTTCCTATTTATGTAGGAGTGGGACATTCTGGAACCTACTGATTCCAGATATAAGTTATAAGATAAATACCTATGGTCAGAAAAGGAGCACTCTTGAGAGACACTCTAATTTCTGATAATATCAGACCAGCCACTACCTGCCAGGGTAAGATCGGGAACCTCCCTTCTACTCGAAGTGACGAATTTGACAATATTTAAATCATAAGATAATATAAAATCAAAAAGAGACTCACCCCGTTCATTGACATCCGTGCTGCCCCACATATGGTGATGAGCGTTAGCATCGACTCCAATGATGACCAGCATTTGACGGTTGTTAGCGTCTGCAACCAGAAGCTTTAGCAGGTCATGTGGTAGTGAATTTCCATGATCATGGGCCATATAACTGGAGACCACCCAGACATCCTTCGAGCCCGTCTCCACTTCTATGGCAACGCTGTCTCTGTCACTGAATCTGCGAAGAAAAAAAGCGTCAATATTATACTTAGTCATAATACAGGCCCTGGGTTTACCTTGACCTGTGACATAGACAGTTTTGTAGCCGTCCATAGATAGTCCAGAAACCCGATCATTAATAACCCATGGTTCCTGTAGCAGAACAATATCCTCTCCTTTCTGTGACAGGCGGAGGAGTAGGGCCGCAGAAGCAGCGATGGAATAATGAAGATTAATTTGCACAACCCTCATCATCATTATTTTTGGCCGTAAGGGAAGTGTCGGAATCGCTCTCGCTAGACAGGAGTGATTCCTCGCTTTTTGCCAGGTATTCGGATCCGAACCTCATTTGCCGGAAAAAGTCACCGGCAAACTCGGATAAAGAGATGACGCTTCTTGTGTCATCCGACGTATCTGAACCACAATGGAGGCCGGAGCCATTTGTATAGGTTCATTTTGTCCTGCGGCAACCTCTGGTACCAGAGGTTCCATTGGAGGTTTAGAATTTTTCCCTGTATTGTCCCCCTTATAGATCCTGAGAGAGATTAAGTCGAAACCGTAGTTGATATCCCCTTACAGGCGTTGAGTGGGGCGAAGGACTCGTCGTTAATGACGATGATAGCGTCGCGGAAGTGGCCCTTTGGCTCGCTAACTTTAGCGACCTTCCAGTCGGCCGTAGGCAGCTCTTTGTTGCTGAGTTTAATCAGCTCAAGAATTTCATCCGGAGTGGAGGGATCTGCCGGGATTCGGGCGAAGGATCTTGGACGGTTCGGAATCTGATCTTTGGATACAGCTGAGAGCTTAGCACCCGACCAGATTTCACCTAGGCTGTCAATTGCCTGCTTGTACAGGTCCGCTGAGCGTTGATCAGCACAAGCGATCAATTTAACATGCCCCTGATACCAGCCCACATCACGGCATGAGGGGGAGGGGCCAGGATTGGCTGAAATTATATCCTTATAGACACTGCGAAGAGCCGCTTGGACTAACCTCCAATTATTTGGAGATATAGTCCTGTCACTTTTACCAGTGTCTATTATAGCCAAAACGAGGCTATCCTTAACTATCTCGCTAAAGGGACGTGAGGACACCGGTTTAGACGTTGAAGTCTTTGGCCGTTTAGGCAGCTGAGGGACTGTCGTGGCGGCTTCCTCAGCCGACCTTTGTCGTTTCTGAGGTGCCAAGTTAGGTGGAGGGCGAAACTCCAAGTTCTGTTTGGCCCATTTAAGTTTTGTCTGGTCCCTTTCAGACAAAGTGTTCGGATCTTGCCCACCGAGCTTTTGCAGGATCCGATAGGCAGATCTTCTGGTCCTATACGCCCGCGTCGACGCGTTGATGTGTGCACGAGAAGAGGAGGACGTGCTGGGCCCAGACTGCCAGTGTATCAGGGGTGATTGAGGTGCTCGAAGAGGGCATTACGCAACCTTTGGGGATTGCGGTGCGGGATGTTAAGGCAGACAACAGAGTCGCTGCACCCAGCTGTGGCTTTTGCCGTTTCAATACAGCCGGCTCCCTTTTAGAGTTGGCGTTACCCAGGATGCACTACGTGGAAGCCATCTATGTTACATCCCTTTTATATTGTAGAAAAAGAAAAATTCGTATTCGGTGGACTCCAGATGCTGAGAAAATGCTGGTGCAGTACTAGGCAGACAACATTGATGACCTGCGAGCCGCAAAGAAAAATGTACACGTTTTTGCACACATCTAGGGCGAATTTGCCAAACGCCAAATATGTTACAGTGCTGGAGAAATCAAAGAAAAAATCCATAATTTTACCAATCGGTACAAGTAAGTAAATGTAAAAATGCCCATTTAACACATTTATTATAATCCATATTTTATAGATTAAAAAAGAAGCAGATGGGGTCGATTGGTGGTTCCCCTTCCACTTGGGTCCACTACAAGGAAGCAGAGGAAATTTTAAGTAGCAACAAGGCTGTAAATTTTGATAAGTTAATGCAAGACAGTATAGGTAACGAAATAAAGAACTTTTTATTTACTTCTTTAATAAACAATGCTCCAATTCTATTTCAAAGATGTGGTAGACGATGACAATAACCCTTCTACGAGTAGCCAATCACTTTCGAACTCCTCTTTTGATGAATTGGCAGGAAGTTCGTCGGTTCCGGCGCCTGCAAAAACAAGAAAAGTTACTTATGAACATTTTATAGATAACATGCAACGAACATCAAACATGTTAAAGGAAGAAATGTCGTCGTTGAAGGAGATCCAGTAAAAAGTGGTGAACCTCACTGAAAAAGCGGTTCTGGTTGAAGAGAAACGCAACGAAATTTTGGAGGAGATGAGCGGCAACACAAAAAATTTTTACAAAGACTTAATTAATTTGCTAAGAGAATAAATACATATAATAATAATAATAATAATAATAATAATAATAATAATAATAATAATAATAATAATAATAAAAGGTGAATTTTGAACTTACAGAATGAATTTGCAATCGCTCTTCTAATTGCCTTAGGCTCTATTTCGAAATCTGTAGCAGCATCTGTGTGCTCGGGCTGTTCTAAATGTGCACTAATCTCGTAAGTAGTTTGTTCTTCCAGCCATTTGTGATTGATGATATCGTTATGACAATTTAAAAAGTTGTGCAATGTGCAAGCTGCTTTAAGTATAAGAGGAACATTTCTGATTCTTCTAAAATGAGCCTTTAGGTTTCCAAACGCATTCTCTACGACTCTGCGGCATTTAGACAATTGGTAGTTAAAAAATTTTTCATGCTCTGGAGGATGCACTTGAAATGGATAGGGCTTCATTACGTTCTTGGCAAAACGAAAAGCCGAATCGCCCATAACGCCCACAGGAACATTCACTCCGTTTATAATTTTGCTTTTTGCTACGAAGATTGGGCCCTCCAATCCCGCCTTAAGGTTGTAATTTTGAAATATTTTAGAGTCATTACATCGACCTGGGCAGCCAACATTAATGTAGAGGAAGCGATATCTGTTTTTATAAAAATTGATAAAACCATTAAAAATCCATTATAGTTCTTACTATATTTAACAAGAGCAAATAAAACTGTAGAGTACCACGCCTTATAGTTGTAATAGTCCGTGCAGTCCTTTGAGGGTGGGCGCACTTTAATATGGCAACCGTCTATGGCACCAAGACATTGAGGAATACCAAGATTCTGAAAACCATCGACGCACGCATCTCATACATGGACCGCAATGACTTCCAAACTTCTTAGCAAAATGTTAAAAATATATCGTTTACAATTGCCTTGGAAACTCCGAATAGCCGTGCCACAGTTACATACTTGGCTGAAGATTTTAGAGTATAGACAGCAATAGCTACCCTTTTCTGCAAAGTCTTGTTTCGCAATACCTTTGGTAGAATCACACAAAATGCCAAACGTTGCTCTACTCATACGAAAGGTTTCCTTAAAAAGACGGTCATTCATTTCAGGAACATCCAATTCCCAAAAGCTGCCGTGTCGCTTCTAAATAATACATTTATTTTAAATTTTTATATAAGTTATTTGTTGTTCTTTCTTTTACTTACGTATGCCTAAATATTTTACCTCGTTGCACAGAGGCATTGCCGTCAACATTAATATTTCAGAATAAAGAAATATTACGCGAGCTCTTCGCATCTCTAATTCCTGCTCACACTCCTGGATAGCAGCTTTATATTGTATACTACAAAAATTTAACGTAGCTACATATTTATTGTTTTCTTCTTGGTTCGCAGCAAACAAAAGTAAAGCTTTTTTCAATTTTGAATTCATTATAATTTTTCCGATCTATTTTTAACTTGAATGTAGATAGAGAAACATACACAATAATAAAAAAAATGCATACAGCTGTCAATTTCTGTCATTCTCGCATATGTTTAGGTTATATTTGTCGTATGTGAACGCCACAAGGTTATCTCCAAGGTTAATTTTAGATAACCATAACCTTCTTATATGTGACCGTGCTATTAAGCTATAAAATAAGATGCATAAAGTACTTTCATAATCAAAAATATAAAAATACCCACAAAATCATCACAAAATATTTCTATAATTAAAAAACTATGAAAATACTCAAATGTTTAACTTTATTATTAAATATGTAATTAAAATTTTAAAACTTCTTTAAAGCTGTAAAATTTTAACTAGAAGATTGGGGGTGTAGTGTATAAACAAAAACCAATGTTCATTCGTTTTTCGTTAACTAAATTGTTTTGTTGCGATAGGTCAGTAATTGATTTGACCAATAATTCAACAATGTTTAAATTCAATGCACTTAAAAAATTGTTTGGTGATGTAATGAACTTTAAAATTGTTCTAAGCAATAAGACCCTAGCGACTTGAACTGTTAACCAATTATGCTTTACATGCAGTATTTTAGTTATGGATACTGGACACTTGAAATTTACGACATCATACACACACACTCAAATACATTTATATAAGCAAATACATTTTTGTTAGTAAACGTTCTATTTTTCTGATTGACTGATACGTCACAATAAGAAACAAAATGTATGAAACAAAGTGACGTCACACACAGAAGAATGTTTAAATTGAAATTCGGGTATTTGATGCTTTAAAGATTTTTTTTTTTTTTTTTTGGTAAACAAAGAATTTGAAGTAATGAGTGACTTTAATATTGAACTTTAAAATGAACTCAATAATTTTTGGAGCAAATGGTACTTCACTCATTATTTCTGATTCCCTGATAGATTAAGAATAAAATAATGTAAATAGATTGTAAGTAAAATTGAGCTTGAAAATCAATCAATTGTAAATCTAGTAAATTCTCATAAGTAGTATATAAGGCAAAGAAATTTTAAATAAAGTATCAATTAATCTTGATCAAAAATAGTGAACGCTAGAGAATAATATTTAAACATTACAAAATATGCTGTTTGTGCTATGCAAAAATCATCTTTTGCAGAAACCATATCGTGTGCGCTAGCCCAGGAGACCGCAAAAGTCATCTCAAAGCCACAGGTGTACAAGCTGCGATTTCTTGATACTGAAACTTATAACACAGACAGTAGAAGCGAGATAAAGGAGTTAGTTAAGCAGATAATGGAGGAGGAAAAAAGTAATTCTCGCGTTAAATGCTTTAAATGCGGTAAAGCTGGTCATTTCCAGCGCAACTGTAGATCCGCAAAGAGAAGATCAAGATCTGCTTCGCCAGCAAGGGACAACAAGCAGGCCAACAACATCAAATCTCATGAGTCACCGTTAAACTGCTACTGGCGACTTAGCCACCGTCTATAGATGAGCCAGGGTAAGACTGACTATTGCACACATCAGCGCTGACCATGTATTTGTTGTTGCCGATATAGTGGATGAAGTTATCATTGGTGCAGACTTTATGATAGCTCACGGTATTTATCTGCACATGATCTGGCGCAATGTAGAGATACCCCTGGAAGTTGGATATGACAGCAGGACCAAAGTAAGAAAGCTATTTGCCGTTTAACGTCAGAAATTACCACCTCAGGCGGAAACTATAGTATGGGCACGTGTGGAGACAGATTGTGAGGATAACCGGTTGTGGGTGGTGGAACCAAAAGAACTAAAAGACGATATCATAACAGCAAAAGCCCTCGTGAAAATCTGCAACGATGGCAGAGTTCCTGTGAGAGTACTTAATCTGTCCAATAGCGAAAAAACAATTAACAGGAATTTTGAGATCGGTCGATGTGAGCCAGCAGAAGCCATAATTAATTGTGCGGCGAATACAGAATGTCCTAAAATAACAGCTAAAGAAAGAGATTCATTAGCAGAACAGGTGCAAAAATGGGTAACATGACTAACACCTCCTGACAGAAACAAAGCGAAGCTCTTGCTGAGAAAACATGCCTCCGTCTTCGCCCTAAATAATAAAAGCCAAGGTAGAACACCAGTTGTTAAACATGAAACTAATAATGGCGAAGCGAGGCCTATAAAACAAGCACCCAGAAGTGTTCCCCTAGCAAAACGAAATGAGCTCAAAGAACTTGTCAACGAAATGGAACCGAACGGAGTCATTGAGCCATCCTCGAGTCCGTGGAGTTCACCAATAGTTTTAGTAAAGAAGAAGGACGGCAGTACCAGATTTTGCGTCGACTACAGGAAGCTCAATGACGTCACCAAGAAAGACAGTTATCCGTTGCCTAGAATTGACGACACCTTAGACACGTTGGCCGGAACGGAATGGTTCTCTACCTTGGACTTGCAGAGCGGCTATTGCCAAGTAGAGATAACCGATAAAGACAAGGAGAAAACTGCCTTTAGCGCGAGTGGTGGTTTATGGCAGTTCAAGATAATGCCATTCGGGCTCTGCAACGCCCCAGCTACTTTTGAGCGTTTAATGGAACGTGTGCTTAAGGGTCTCAATTGAAAGACGTGCTTAGTGTATCTGGATGACATAATCGTGATGGGGAAGACTTTTAATGAACACCTCAAAAACCTGGATGAAGTTTTTAAGCGTATAGCAGCTGCAGGATTAAAATTAAGCGTTAAAAAATGTGCTTTCAAAAGAAGGTCAAATACCTGGGGCATCGTGTAACAGCAGAGGGCGTATCAACTGATGAAGACAAAGTACTGGCAGTAAAGACCTGGCCTCGCCCACAAAATTTTCATGAGCTGCGTAGTTTCCTGGGGCTGTGCACATACTATAGGAGATTTGTGCCAAACTTTGCTCAAGTGGCTGCTAGCTTGCGTGAGTTGACCAGGAAGTCGAAACCTTAACACTGGAGTGAAGCAGCGGAAAAGGCATTCCAGGAGCTCAAGAAACATTTGTGTATTGCACCAGTTCTCGCCTATTCAATAGCTGGACACGGATGCAAGAGGCTATGGAATAGGAGGAGTGCTTTCTCAGAAGATTAATGGAACAGAAAAGGTCATTGGCTATTACAGCAGGGTGCTCTCCAAGCCCAAAAGAAATTACTGCGTTATACGACGGGAGCTTTTAGCAGTGATGGAGTGTGTAAAACATTACCACAAGTACTTAAATGGTCAACATTTCATCTTAAAGGCCCAACTATAATGTGCATAAGCTAGCTTGAGCTTATGTCAAAAACCCAACGAAAAGCCTGTCAAATGCTTAGGTAATTCTTTAAAGATTTTTTTGTGGCTACAATGTACTTACATAAATTTAAAAAATAATTTGCCACAGTTGCACATTCATGTTCAAATCGTACTTTTCCAAAAATATATATATTTTTAAATAAATAAAACTTGTAAAGAAAAAGGCATCGAAAAAATATATTATATATATATATATATATATATATATATATATATATATATATATATATATATATATATATTTAATAACATTGATTTAAATAAATGTACTCTCTTTTACTAGTTTTCAATTAAATTCGATAAAAATGGCATGTTTTTTATATATTTTTGGTCAAAAGTACCAAAAGATGCAACGGTGTCACTGATTTAATTTGATAGCAATTAAAAAAATTATAGCGAATTGTTATAATAAAAACGCATCATTTTCTCTCATATAAACCCTTCTTTTTTTACATTTTCTATTAAATTAAAAAAAAATCTTTTTCAATGTCGCTCTCCACTGCAATTTTTCTTTATTTATTCATGTATGTATACACCAAGTGCAATCAGCTGTTTCTGTACGGAATGTACGATCAGCTTCGTACATTGCTTAAGCAAATGACATTTGACGAAACTTGACGAAAAGTTCTCTCAAGTACATTATAGTTTACCACATTTGATATATATGTATTTGCACAGTTGTATAAGTTGGCATAAGCTTGTATATGCACATTATAGTTGGACCTTAAGGACGGAACATTCTGCATTACGTTGGTTGATGCAATTCAAGAATCCTGAGGTCCAGCTTGTACGTTGGGTTGAACGTCTGCAGGGCTATGACTTTAGTATTGTGCATAGAAAAGGAGGAAAGCACAATAATGCTGATGCCCTGTCAAGACGGCCATGCAATGTAGAGTGCAAGCACTGCACAAATCGGGTCAAGGGAAGATTGGCCGAAGGCCCAGAATGACGACCCAATTTTGGCAAAAATTATATTGGCTAAGTAAAACAACAGGAGACCGAATCATAATGAAATATCGGCAGAGAGCCAACTAGCCAAGTCATACTGGGCTCAGTGGAATAGCCTGAAGGTAGAAGATAGCTGCTTATATCGATCTTGGGAAAGTACAGATGGCAAAACTACAACGGACTTAATTGTCGTGCCAACTTCCAAAAGGAATGAGTTACTTAAGCAGTTCCATAACGGTCCCAGCGACACCCACATGGGTATAACAAAAACTCTGGAAAAGATAAAGCAGAGATTTTACTGGGTAGGCTGCCAACAATACGTAGCCGATTGGATAGCTTATTGTGAACAGTGCATAAAGGCCAAGGGTCCTGTAAGAAAAAGTCGTGGCAAACTTCAACAGTACAACGCAGGTACACCATTTAAGCGGATAGCTATTGATATCACAGGTCAATTCCCTGTCAGTGATACTGGAAACCGATATGTATTAGTGGTAATGGATTATTTTAGTAAATGGCCCGAAGTATATGCTATTCCAAACAAAGAATCTAAAACAGTGGTAGACGCCCTTGTGAACAATTGGGTGTGTTGATACGGTGTTCCACTAGAACTACGTTCAGACCAGGGACGAAATTTTGAATCGGCTATATTCAAAGAGATGTGTGATGTTTATGGTATCAAAAAGACAAGAACGACACCACTGCATCCGCAGTCTGATGGCATGGTAGAAAGATTTAATCGTACCCTGGAGGAATATCTCAGAAAAGTGGTCAGTACACACCAAAAGGATTGGTATGAGCATATACCGGCGTACCGGTCAGCTGTACACGATTCAACCTCACGTAGTCCAGCAAAAACCTTGTTCGGGACAGAACTAAAACTGCCAGCAGATTAAAAATTTGGTGTCAAACCTGGACCAGCGCACGAAGACAATGGAAACATTCTTCAGGCAAAGGAAGACCTGCATAAGCTTCATGAGTTTGTCCGTAAGCGCATTAAAATGACCAGCGATAAGATAAAGGCCAGATATGATCGAGCAGCAAACACGGATGGATTTACTGAAGGACAAATGGTTCTAATATTTAACCCGCAATGCAAGAAAGGATTATTCCCTGAACTGCAAACCCACTAGGAGGGACCGTACAAGGTGATAAAGAAATTAAATGACGTGGTTTACCGGATTACGAGGTCTAAAATGAAAGTGGTTCAACTAGAGCGGCTGGCTAAATATGGCAGAGGTAATGTTGAGCCTATTCGGGACGAAAAGGCTTAAGTGGGCGGCAGTGTTACAAAGATGCTTTATTCAAATCATAAAAAGATGTAAAAATAGTTGACGCCAAGAAAGTCAAAGTCAAAGTTGTAAAACAACTAAATAAAAATACACAACATGTATTTTTAAATAATGATTGAAGGTTCTAGAAGTAAATAACAGTGCTCACTAATGTGTCTGAGGTAAAAGTGGCAATGCAGCATTTTTAACTATGCAGCAGATGGCGGTAGAAATTGTCGAATATTCAAGAACGCCTAAAAATAGGGTATATAAAAGCAACGCCAATACGTGCTGATTCATTCGGATTGTGAGCGTCATCTAGTTAAGATCTTGTATAAAAATTAAAGTTGCCAGCGTGTATTATTAATCGCGAATAGTTAAACCGTAAAATAATTGATTAAATAAAGTGGAATTTAATTAAAACGCTAATAGTTGTGTGTGTAATTATTTTGCACATAAAGAACTGATAAATAAAACGTTTATAATTTAAATAAACGTAACAATATTGTTGCGAGGATGCTTAAGTTAGGTCATAAAAAGAAATAATAATAATTGTCACTGTAAATTGTCAGTGTAAAGAAATGACCTATTGTGTCTGTTTACAAAGCCAGAAGTTCTTACGAAAATTTTTGATCACAAAACAAAAACAACTAACACAAAGCAAAAAAAATATATATATATATACGCAACACACAAACACCTACTATACTGCATAACAATTAATAAAAATAAACAACATGTATATGTAATAAATTCGAAATAATAATGAAAGGCTCTAGAATCAAATAATAACAAACACATCATGATAATGGATGGCAGGAATCTTCTAGTAAATTAAAGAACGCCTTAAAATAGGGTATATAAAAGCACGGCCATAAGTTCTGATTCATTCTGATTGTTAGCGTCATCTAGTGAAAAAATGGTGACAAAACAGTTCTACCTGTTGCAAAAGTGGTAAAGTTGCCACCGCGTATGTTTGTGTATTATTCGCGAACAAGTAAATAATCGGCTAACCAATCGTGTAATTTATTTAAAGTATTAAAAGACTGTGTATTTATTTTGTAAAAAAAGAACTCAATAAAATAAACGTTTATAAATTTAAATAAACGTAACCATATGATATAAGTAAATTAAAAGGAATTAATTTAAACAAGAAGTATACGTTATTCAGCGTAAAAAGTTACCGATATTATTTTTCTTATATTGACGTGCGTTAAGAATCGTTTGTAGTCCATAGGATATTTCCTTCCAGAGACTAATATCATGAGCCTTTTGCCTCTATGTAGCGTTGAAAAGTTTAAGCGTGTCTGAAATTGTTTAGTTTGATGTGTATATATAATTTTATGCATGAATAGTAATACTCGAACTCTTAAAAAATCATCAAAGCTAATGCCATACAGCAAAGCTACATAGGGTGTTATATGATTATACCCTCTAAGACCATGAACGTAACGTATAATGTTATTAAAGGCCACATTAAGTTTTTTTTTTCACATCAATAAAATAAAATAGGTATTAAGTATGATTTGGCAAGAAGCATTCTAATTTTGATTGGAGTGCAATGGTGAGTTTGACAAAGATTCCCTAGCATTGAAAACGTTCTACCATACACAAAATTAATATGATTAGACCAAGTCAGACAGTCGTTGAAATATATTCTAAGATTTTGAGCAGAGTTAACAATAACTATCAGACTTTGTAGTGTTAATTTTTAAAGCATTTGCGGTGGCCCCCTCATAAACACGATCTATCTTTTGATTTAAAATTGCCACACAGTCTTTTACCGCATCGTCTGAACATCGTCTGCATACAATCTAACCTTGCAATGTTCAAGCTTGCTTTGAAGATCATTAACGCAAAAGGAAAACAGAAGAGGTCCCAATATCGACCCTTGTGGAACACCTCGACTCAATAGCACATATGCTGACTTTGAGGTAGTAGTTTCATCGTACTGATATCTATTAATTAGATATGAATATATCAAATCGGTGGCACTTGATGAAAATCTGAACATATGCCTAAGTTTAAGACACATTATGTTATAATCAACCGATTCAAACGCTCTGGAATGATCAAAGAGAACTAAAAATGTATTTTTACTGCAGTCCACTTGTCTTATATCTCCAGCAACATCAACGAGAGCTGTAATACAACTGTGATTTTTAGGAAAATGGATTGCAAATCAGAGATCATATTGTTGGTTTCAATATGAATGATTCTTTCAAAAACTTTTGACAAACAAGGTAATACAGCTATTGACGTGTATTCAGAATTAGATATAGAAATACGTATAATCTTAACGAGTTTCCAGATTTTGGGATATTGGTTGGTAGTAAAAATTTTGTTGAAAATGAAAGTTATGATGTCTAAAAGTTGAGAAATGAGAATTTTTAAGCACATTTGATCTATTCCACCAATTGCATTAGATTTTATTGATAACAGGCCAAATAAGACATCAGATTGAGTTACATTAGCAAATAAAAATTGTTGTTCGCAATATCGTTAAAAAAATGGTTTATTTGAAAATGTTTGCATCATCTACGCAAGTTTCTATGCTACCAGATTTGCCAATACCAATTTTACGAATCGTTTGCCAAGTTTTTTTAGAGTCCAACAGAGAACTTCAAAGTATAGAATTCAGATTTGGCTCTTTTAATTAACTTATTGGTAGTCTTACGTAATACTCTGTAATCTTCATGCAATTCTGTATTTCTAAAGCGTTTCCATCGAGCAGATAAAAAATCTCTGCGATTAATTGCTAGTTTTATATCGTGAGAGAACCAGGGTTTATTTTGTTAATTTGCAATTTTCGTTATCAAGGGAACTGTAAGATTGTACAAATGGTTTAGGTTGCTTTGCAAAAAAGATAGTTGATCGTCAACACAAAATAAGTTGTATATCACATTCCAGTCAATACTGTGAATTCTTTTACATTAACTGTACAGGGATATTGGTGATAAAATAACACCTTCGACATCTCGCTGACAAAAAAAAAATAAGAAGTGTGCTATTAGTGCTTCTAAGATCTGTAGCATTACTTGTGTTTGGGGAGTCGAGACCGAGTGTAAGCATATTACCAGTTAGATAAGAGTCTACTAAAATGTTGGAATTAAAATCTCCAGCTATAATAACATCTTTGTGGGAGACTGTCAATGATTGTAATAGGCTTTTTACACTTGCATACATCTATGAGCAACGCGTGGAAAATGAAAAAAGGTTGTTTATATTTGCAACATCCTTCATCTTTGGCAAAAATGTTGTTAACCGTATATAAAGAAATTAAGGAATTTAATAAAATAAATTTAGCTATTGCTCCAATCCTATTAATTTGTAATTATTATATAATTTTATGATAAATAAATAATTTTATTTTCTTATTCAGTTTTAAAATAAAAATAAAGTTTATTATTTTTTAATGAGAAATGTTAAAAAATAGTATGCAAAAACACTATATTAACTACTATATACTTTTAATTTAAATTTAAAATGTCGGTATATATTAGAGATTTTTAATAATTTGTTTTCTGAGGATCCCACACAATGGTGTGGCGAAATATTGACAGAAAAAGTAAAAAATAGTAAGCAACATTTTTATTTTAAATCTGACTTAGTGTTTGTTGAATTAGAAAATAAAATTAATTATAAAGGTCTAAAAAACATTAACATTTGATAAATAAATAAATTATTGCATTATGCAGAGGTTATGCTGGAGGACGAAGTAATTGAAAAGCAAGAGCTGCAATATTATTATTTATTCAAAATAAATAATAAAATTTTTTAAAATTATTTAAACGTTATTTTTGCCCACCCCGCAGTTGTATTTTTTGACATTAAGATTTTAATTTTTGTTTGTTTTCATGACATTTTCTAGTGATCACACTAAAATTATCGAAAGATGTTAAGTGAAACAAAATAAGATAGCAACATCTTTAAGATGTTGAAAGACGTTGAATTTTAGCCCTGTGTATTTCTTAAGGGGAAGATTTTACATATTGACAAGTTGATGAAAGATAAAATATGTAAGCAAGTGTAAAAAGGCTATAAGATGTTCACAAACCTTTCAATAGGTATACGTTTATTAGGTCTATAAAAACCTAAAAGTTTTTTTCTTTTTATAGCTGTCCACTCTTCTAATATTGTACCCTTGCAATGAAACTGATAGATCAAGAACCCGGGATCAAACCATGTCTCAGATACATATATTAATCAATTCCAGACTTTTCGAAAATAATTCTAAGCTCTTCAATCTTAGATCTTAAGCTTTGGACATTGATGTGATAAGTTTTAATATCCCTTCTTTGACTAATTTTTAAATTCAATTTAAGTTTTCTTTAAAAAATCTGTGTTATTATATTGTTTTTTATCTTATTTGTTTATAAAGCGTTTGCTTTTGTGTATTGTGCGTTTTCTTTAGTTTTCAGATCAGATTTATATTCTTGACAATGTTAATGACCAAATGTCTCTTTTACAAGAGAACATTAAAAACGTATTAAAAAAAAATATGGAAATTTGTTAGGGTAAAGTTAGGAAAAACAATTCATGTTTTAATTTATTAAAAGCATTCTTTTAAAGTAAAAAAATAAAAGTTTCAAATTTGTATAAACGTAAAGGAAACATATTAAAACCTACTCCTAAATTAATTACAAAGTATTAAAGAAAATGAGTATTTAGTTGCATTTTTCTACATCCGCCCAGAATTAAATATATCCAGTCTTATTTAAAAAATGTTCAAAGGGTAATTAAGATTAGGATTTTGTAAATAAATCCGCAAGTTGTTCCTTTTTTGATTTATATATAATTTTTATACTCGTAATACTTTCTTGAACTAAAAATCGAACAAAATTGTATATTATGTCGATATGTTTCTAATTTGATAACCCTTAGGATCTTCAGTAAATTTTATACATAACATATTGTCTTTAAAAATACTGTCTGGAGATTTTATTATAATATTAAAATCTTGGAATAATTTCTCGGTTGAAATAATTTCGCATGTTACAACATAAAGTACCTGAAGAGATAGTAGAAGATAACGAAAGAGTGAGTTGCTTTTAAGTATAAAAGTTCCATGTTACTTGTTTTTTATTTTTTGAAATATGTTAAAAAATCTACACTAACACTGATATCAGGTCTTGAGCTAAGCACTCCAATTAACTCCTTGTATTGTTTAGTGTAAGTTTATGTTTAGAATTTTGAGATAAAGATAATTTTGTTTCATTGGAGTATCAATTCCAAAACGTTTAAGTAAATTTAATATAAAATGTCGTTGATTTATTTAGGTCTCGGAGTTTTTAAATATTCTGCTTACGTATTTTAACTCTTTATACATCTTAATATTTCATTATTAGAAAATTTTCGGCTTAAGGGCCGTATTTAATAAACTAAAATATTAAAAAACTTGAACAAGTTTAAATTTATTTTATCCAATATTTCGGCCAACGTTGTTGATCATCTTCAGGGATTGTTCTAAAAACAAACAATATTTAACAAAAATAATCATATTAGCAATACAAACACAAATTACAATTAATATTTACATTTTAAAAAACTTTTTCCGTTGTGTTATTACTAAACTTTGTCACTGTTTTGTTTATGTTTTACGAGTAATTAGATTTCTTTTTTCAGTTCTATGTTTGTTTATTGTGTGTCGGTATATGTGTACACAATTGTCTGTGTTAAGGCCCAACTATAATGTGCATAAGCTAGCTTGAGCTTATGTCAAAAACCCAACGAAAAGCCTGTCAAATGCTTAGGTAATTCTTTAAAGATTTTTATGTGGCTACAATGTACTTACATAAATTTAAAAAATTATTTGCCACAGTTGCACATTCATGTTTAAATCGTACTTTCCCAAATATATATATATATTTTTAAATTAATAAAACTTGTAAAGAAAAAGGCATCGAAAAAATATATTATATATATTTAATAACATTGATTTAAATAAATGTACTTTCTTTTACTAGTTTTCAATAAAATTCGATAAAAAATTTCATGTTTTTTATGTATTTTTGGCCAAAAGTACCAAAAGATGTAACGGTGTCACTGATTTAATTTGAAAGCAATTAAAAAAAATTATAGCGAATTGTTATATAAACCCTTCTATTTTCTACATTTTCTATTAAATTAAAAAAGAAAATTTTGTTCAATGTCGCTCTCCACTGCAATTTTTTCTTTATTGATTTATGTATGTATACACCAAGCGCAATCAGCTGTTTCTGTACGGAATGTACGATCAGCTTCGTACATTGCTTAAGCAAATGACATTTGACGAAACTTGACGAAAAGTTCTCTCAAGTACATTATAGTTTACCACATTTGATTTATATGTATTTGCACAGTTGTATAAGTTGGCATAAGCTTGTATATGCACATTATAGTTGGGCCTTCAGTCTTGTAGTTTATTCTCTTTCTCTGTTGGGATATTTATTATGTGGAGCATCTCTTGTATATATCTCTTTCCATAGTTATACTCTCTTTCCAATATTCTCACTTGTTTTAATTCTGCTTGGTATCAGTTGTTGCACAGAGGGCCGCAAAAGCAGTTTTTTGGTTTAAAGGCTTATCGTTTGTTTTAAAATCAGACTTACGTGATGCCAATCTTGTCTTTAATTTAGTTTTGGTCGTACCAACATATTCTTTTTGGCATATATTGGTGTCGTCTCCATTACATGTTATTTCGTAGATTATATTTGATTGGTCCATTTTGTTTAGTATTGAGTTCACATTACTGAAAAGTGTCTTTGTTGTGTTAGTTGATTTCATTGCAAGTATAAATTTGTTCTTATCATAAATATCCGAATATTTAACTTTTTCTAAAAGTCCCGGAATGTAGTCTACTGATTTGTAGATTTGCAGACGACTTTACTGTTTTGTTGTCATCAGTTTCAGTTCTTTTTTGTTCCACATGTTTCGTCAAATTTTCCCTTATGGGAAAGTCACTTTTAATAAAAATGTTCTTGATTTTCTCATTATTTCATTGGTGGAAATCCATATTGCTGATATCTAACACTCTGATTATAAAATTAGTAGCTATATTAATAACAATGTTGCGGGTATTAGAATAGTAATTAATTAGTCTTCCAGATGCCATGGGTTTTTGGAACCAGTCTAATTTTAGTAATTTTCTTTCCCTTATAATTATTGCATCTGAATAAGGTAGTTTTTTGTCAATTTCTTTTTCTTTGTCTATTAAATGTACATATTAAGGGTTTCTAATGTTTCTTCTTCTTTGCTCGTTTTAACTATCGCAAAATGGACGTCTACATATTTTATCATCAGCCTTGGCTATGTTTTCATTTTGTCCATGGTTGTGTTGAGTAATACTTCAATTGTGATGTCTGCTATTACTGAAGATGCTGGGGATCCCATTGGCAATCCCTTATTTTGTTGATAAAAAATGTCTTTAAATTTAAAATATCAACAATCTTAAATGCAAAAAGTTACTAATTCCATAAATAAGTTCTTTGGTATCTTCGTGTACTGTTCTAGCCTTTCCCATTTGCTTTCTATCGCTTGGAATGCTTGGAAATAATGAAATTATATCAAAAGAGACTAAGACTTCGTCATCTTTTATTTTAGTATTGTCAATTCTGGATTTTAGTTCTTTTGCGTGTTTAACGTTATATATAGAATCCATCGTCAAATTCTTTAAAATAGCAATTAAGTATTTAGAAAGTTCGTAAGAGGGTGCGTTTACTGATAAGCATATCGGTCTTAGTTGAATATTAGTTTTATGAATTTTTGGTAGTCCATATGTTCTTGGTGCATATGCTATCCGTGTTGTTTGTGTGTTTTTTTTTTTTTTTTTTTTTTTTTTTTTTTTTTTTTTGATCAGATCTATGTAGTTTAACTTGTATAATTTTGCTACTAAGATATTGTTTTAATTTTGTAGTGTACTGGTGGGGTTTCTATTTATACGTTTATATGTGCACATGTCTTTTAATAGATTTTTCATTTTTATATCGTAGTCATTTTTGATCATTGCGACGGTTTTATTACCCTTGTCTGCATTAAGTCCCAGTTTACATTGGACAATTTTTATCGCTGTCGCTGAAATTCTTAGTTTGTTGGCAAAAGTGGGGGTGTAGAATTAATAAGGTAAGTGAGGAATTAAAAATAGTACACATATGAATGTACTATTGCAATTCGTTTTTCCCCAATTCGTAATTTTATATGTGAAGTTAACTACAAATATATTTTGACACTTGTTTTGTTTTTATATACGTATGTACTCGCGCTCAAGCAGCAAATAAAATATAAAATATAATAAAACATTAAATATAAAATACAAGAAGATGTTTAAAGTGTAAAATAAAAATAGTGTTCGCTATTTTTCTTACTCTCTTATTTTTCTTATTTTGCTTACAAAATACAAAAATATTTTTTCCGAATGTTAATTTTTTATATTATAGTTTTTCAATAGATTCCTAAACAGAACAACATATATCACTTGAGAGATTTAAATAAATATAAAATTTTTATTTGAAAACGTTTTGTTTCAAGAAAATCATTTTTTTCAAACTTGAGGGATATTTATATAAATTTGTTTTTTATTTAAAAAAATTTTTTTGTATTGTTCAAAAAAATTTTTTCAATTTGAATTATAAATATTTTTGTTACAAACAGAATAAAAAACTTTTCTGGTCCCTGGTTTATAATTCATTTTACAAGTAGAAAACTTAACTTTAAAACTGATTTCACATCCCATCTAATTTGCCTTCATTGTTGAAGTAACCCATAAATTCTTGCCTCATAACTTCTGCCGGACCCTTTCGAGGATTATAAGGGTTGTATTTATTTTTGTTGTTTTCGTTGGATATGCATTGCGACGTATTTACTGCACAGGTATCGTCCGTTTGGATTAAATTGTTGTGCAGTGCTCAAAAAGCAAATGTAATTATTTCCACTATTTCCACTTTAAGGTTCATATGTCACAAAAATACACGAAATCTGTTGGAAAGAATGCCAAAAGAATGTTCAACAACATGCCGAGCCCGAGCAAGGCGTTTATTAAATATTTGCTTTTCGTGTGAATTTGTATGAAATGGATACGGTTTTAATAAATGGTTTTGCAGAGGAAATGCATCATCTGCAACCACCACGTATGGAAGGCATCTACCATTGCCAACTATTGCATTAGCGGTATATCTTTCCCTTCTTGTAAAATATTGCTCAGCTTGCTCTGTAAAAAAAACACCTGCGTCATTGCAACGACTATTACAACCAATGTTGACATAAATAAATCGGCAATTGGCGTCAACAAGGGCCATTAAACTTATGCTATTTGTTCCTTTGTAGTTGTGAATAAAGCACCGTCTTTACGAGGTGGTTGGAAGGTTATGTGTTTACCATCTAAAGCACCCAAGCAATTAGGAAATTGCCATTTTATTGCAAATTCCTTTGCAATAGTCTCCCATTCTGCTACTTTGTTGAGGAACTGTAGAAAAAAATTTTTATTCACAATAATACAGAAATAACTAAAATATGTACGAACTTTTCATTTTATTAAAAGCTTATCGAACAAACATTTTTATGAAAATTATATTTACGAATATGACTAAAGAGCTTTTGATATTATGAGGTCCGTAAAGATATATGCATATTAAGTTAATTGGATTTATTTCGCCAGTAAATAAAATACTGTTGTCATACCTTTCGGTTAAGACCGTCGTCACTGGCTGTTTATTTAGTACGATTGGCGAGCGCTTTCGATGTAAAGACATCATTTTCAAGCCGCGTTTTGATTAGTACTGGTTGGATAGTGTAACGTGTTTGTTGCGTAGATAGTGGTGGGTACAGGTAGTTTTGTCCGTTAGGGTGGTGTCTATTTAAAACGGTATTATGCAGGTAGATTGCCTGATATCTGTCATCTTTATTGAAGGTATATAATTTTAATATTTCTGTCTTTTATTATTAGGTAGGTAAGTGTGACCATCTGTGGGTGTTTTGCGTTTGTAAGTTTGTTTTAATAGCTTAAGTGGTGTAAAAATTGTGTCCGAGGTTGTATTTTTCTGTTCGTTAATAATATCTCCGTTAAACGTTCGTGTTTTGTATATTTCCATGTTTTCAAGAATGTCCAGTCTTCGTCCTTTTTTACTAGGATGTATTAACGTCATACATTCATCTATTTCCCTTGGCTCGTGTTTATGTGTGTTAAGGTGTATTGCGAAGTTAGAGTCTTCTCTTTTCCGTTTATATGATCGTATGTGTTCTGTGAACCTTGTTTTTAATGTTCGTCCAGTTTGTCCTATGTATGTATGGTTGCAGGTGCAAGTAAGTCTGTATACTCTGCTGGTGTTAAATTTATCGGTTATTTCTGTTGATGTCTTGAGATTGTTGCGTAAAGTGTTGCTCGTCTTTAGTGCTGTCTGTAAACCTTCTTTTTGAAAAAGGTTAGTTAGTCTATATATTTCTGGTCCTGTGTAAGTAAAAATGTGTCATCGTGTTGTATCGATTGTGTCTTTGTTTTCTTTCTTCTTGTTTTTAGTGTTGTATTGTCTAAGTAGTTTGTCGATAGTAGTGCAATTGTAACCGTTATTTTTAGCTATAGTGTAAATTGTGTCCAGTTCTTTGTTATATTTGTCTGGAGAAAGTGGGACTGTCTTAAGTCTGTTAATCATATGTCTAAATGCTGCAAGTTTATGTTGGGTGGGATGGTTTGAGGAACTGTGGATAGTTATGTCTGTTGTGGTTGGTTTTCTGTATATGTCAAAGTTTAATGAGTCAATTCCTCGTGTTATTGTTATGTCAAGATAATGTAAAGTTCCCTCTTTCTCTTTTTCCATTGTGTATGTGATTTTATTATGTATTGTGTTTAAATCCGTTAGAATTTCCTCTGCGTTGTCCCTTTCTAGGATGCATATTATGTCGTCTACGTATCTGTAATAATGAGTTATTTTATGTTTTTCCATTAGGGTTTTGACGTGCAGTTTTTCTAAATGTTGCATAAATATCTCTGTAAAAATTGCGGATGTCGGGTTTCCCATGCCAAGTCCATCAGGTAATTTATAAAAGTTATTGTTAAATCTAAAGTAGTTTTGTTTTAGTATCGTTTTTGCAATATCCATTATTTCGTTAATATATTGATTGTCGTATAAGTTGGAAAGCATGTTACGTAGAATTGTTAACGTTTCTTGTGTGGGTATTGATGTATATAAATCCTTAATGTCGTAGGAAACAAGTCTCGTATTTTCGGTAATTTTGATGTCCTTAAGTTTATTGATAAGGTCTTGTGTACTTGCACCTGCAACCATACATACATAGGACAAACTGGACGAACATTAAAAACAAGGTTCACAGAACACATACGATCATATAAACGGAAAAGAGAAGACTCTAACTTCGCAATACACCTTAACACACATGAACACGAGCCAAGGGAAATAGATGAATGTATGACGTTAATACATCCTAGTAAAAAAGGACGAAGACTGGACATTCTTGAAAACATGGAAATATACAAAACACGAACGTTTAACGGAGATATTATTAACGAACAGAAAAATACAACCTCGGACACAATTTTTACACCACTTAAGCTATTAAAACAAACTTACAAACGCAAAACACCCACAGATGGTCACACTTACCTACCTAATAATAAAAGACAGAAATATAAAAATTATATACCTTCAATAAAGATGACAGATATCAGGCAATCTACCTGCATAATACCGTTTTAAATAGACACCACCCTAACGGACAAAACTACCTGTACCCACCACTATCTACGCAACAAACACGTTACACTATCCAACCAGTACTAATCAAAACGCGGCTTGAAAATGATGTCTTTACATCGAAAGCGCTCGCCAATCGTACTAAATAAACAGCCAGTGACGACGGTCTTCACCGAAAGGTATGACAACAGATATATGCATATTTTACCTTTAAATGTGATGCACTCAATTTCTCCCAAAGTATTTTGAAAACTTCTGGAATTGTACTAGAAATAGTACACTTTGAAAATCGGCTTTGGTAATCAAGGCTTTAAAGTGTTTCTCCTGCAAAAAGTAAACAAATCACGCAATTAAAAAAAAAATTTATATGAAATTAGCAGTTGCAAGGAAACGCAACGTCAATGCCAGCTTTTCTGCTGCTGTAATTGCTTCTCTAAATAGTGTATCTTTACGTTGTACATCCTGTTGTACTAAATTCAGCAAATATTTGAATTGAACTTTTGAAACTCTTAAATAATTTTTATAAGAAGCTTCGTCACTCAACTCTAGCTCCTTTGTAATAAAGGCAAATGAGCCACGCTGTTTTCTAGCATTCCTCCAAAGGTTTTACCCAATGTCTTATGTTTCTTTTAGTAGGAAGGTTTGTGGCTTTCAAACATAATTTGGTCAGACCTAAAGAACTCAAGTTAATAATTTGAAAACTTATAACATAAGTCTAACTTGCCAATGAGTATATCGTCTCTATCACTATCCTTAGAAACCAATTCTGTGGCTTCTCTAATGCAGTCAATAAACTCACTTACTAATTGGTATTTATCCATATCCATTTTGAAAAAACAATATTTAATCACTCTTTGAACAAGTTTTTTCTTTTACACAAAATCTATTTTAATTTGAGCACAAATTTATTTTTTACTGTAGGATTATACTTGAAGAAGAAAATGTCAAAAATTATATACACACATCAATAAAAAATATCTGCAACAAAAATCGCACAATATAAACGCAAATTCAAATTTAAGAAAAGAAAGACAAAAATCGTAGCGACAAAAATTGTACAATGTAAACTGGCACTAAGTATTACTATATCTTGATTTTCGTCTAAATATTTTCTTGTTTGTTTCACTGTGTCTGATATATATATGTATGTCCCGTACGCAGGGGTGCCAGAAAATTTCGATAAGAAATCGGCATTTTTGCAAAAAAAAAAAAAATAAAAAATCGGCATTATCGGCACTTTCATTTTAAAAAATCGACAAATTAAAAACACGCATTTTAAATACAACAAGACATATTTTTATTAACAAACATAGCAAATCAGAATAATTTAGTTAAAACAAAAAATTACAAAACAGAATAATTCAGTATTAACAATGTTTATAATGTATAACAAAGAAAAAAACAATAAAAATAGTTATTTCACAAAAGAAAATTGTAGTTAATATAAAAAAAGTTATATACATACTTATATATATATGTACGTATTGTTTGTACTCTATGGTAAATTGTTTTTAAAGTTAAAAACTGCTTTTATTAACTTTTTTGTATGAGCATACACACATACATATACTTTAAAGATACATATTTGAATTTGACATTGTTATTAAATAATGGCATCAAAACAGTTTGAATTATTAAATTTTAAGTGATCTTGAGCAAAAAAATTTCTTGCAAAGATTCACTTTCCAGGGAACATCAAAATTTTGTTTTATTTATATTAACTTGACTAAAAATTCTCTCCACATTTGCGAAAGAATGTGGAAGAACCATAACTTGTACAAATTTTGACAGCAGTGGAAATGCGCCCCGTTTTAAGTCTGAAATTTTTTGCCAAAAGGTTTGAAAATTTAATGCACTCCCCTTAAGTATATTTTCAAAATTAAAGAATTCCAACTCTCAGAATTCAGAGTCTAAAATTTGTTTTTCTTTTTCAGGAGTAAAGCTGGGGAATTCTGTAGGAATTTCCATAAAAGAGTTCTTATCCTTTTTCATAATTTCATAATTTCAAGGAAAAAGACCAAAAAGACCGACAAAAGCATATATAGCCGTATTCTGTTGTTTTGCCACCAAGGTGACTTATCGCGAGTTAGTAACCGATTTAACAACTGAAGCATTCATTGGGGCTCTAAAACGATTCATCAGCAGTCGAGGTCGTTGTCAGAACATATATTCAGACAAGGCTACTAATTTTATAGGACCAAAGAACCAATTGTCAAAACTAGCGGGAAGTATTTACTCCGACAAGGGACAGGAATCAATCATCTCAACTGCCAGCTCAAAGGGAATAAATTTTCATTTTATCCCACCACGTGCGCCACATTTTGGTGGACTATGGGAAGCGGCAGTAAAATCACCATAACATCTTTTACTGCGAAGTCTGGTAGCTGCATCATTGACTCAGAAAGAAATGGGGACTATCGTAGCAGAGATCCAGGCAATACTCAACTCTCGCCCGTTGTCAAGTAATCCTGACCGTTGTCAAGTAATCCTGATAGTCTTGAAGCACTGACTCCTGGTCATTTTCTGATTGGCGAAGCACTTGTATCCCAAGTAGATAGTGGCGCAACAACAGAAAATTCATCAAGACTATCACACTGGTAGCTGGTATCCCATCTCAAACACGAGTTGTAGAAAAGATGGTCCACTGAGTATTTGAAAATTACAGCGGCACCTAGAATATAGTTGGAAATACTGCTAACTCATTATTTGGCATTTTGGACTCTGAATATGCTAACCAGATATCCAATACAATACAAAGGGTAAAGGAAAATGAGTCGCATTTATTAACTTTGCTTATGAATCAAACCTCAATTGTCGACTCAAATTTAATATAAAAAAAAACACAGTTGGCAGCTAAGGCAAGATTTGAACAACTTGAAAAAAAATCGAAGAATTATCACAAGCAATTCAGCAAAACAGTCATGTGTTGTTCCAGATAGAACACACCCAATTATTTAACAGTGGAGTTTTGGAACTGAACCTGGTTGCAAATAATATACGAACCATACAGTCCACAATTCTTGATACTTTAATGGACACTCATCAAGGAAAAATCAGTCCATTACTACTGACTCCAGAACAATTGCAAGGGGAAATTAATCAGATTAAACTGCATGTACCAACATTAGTTACACTTCCTATTTCCGGAAAAGATGCATTACTGCAGCTATTCAAACTAATGAAGTATCAAGGTAGACTCACGCCCAAACATGCAGTATTCAAAATAATTCTACCATTAGTGGAAGTTGAACAATTTAAGATGTTCCAGCTGATTCCCGTACCTAACGTGATAAATCACACCATGGTAGCCATTAAAACATGTGCTGATTTCATGGGCATAACAGTATCTAAGAACCAGTATATTTTTCTTACAAAAGAGGATCTAAGAGCTTGTGATATAATAAAGCAAGACATATTTTTGTGTACCACCGTTCAGACTCGGTACAATTATGGCTCAGAAATTTGCAAGTGTGAAATCAATTTGTACAACAACAAAACGACACCAACCTACACTCTAGAGAAGACTACAACTAAATGGATACCACTTAACAAGGGAAATCAGTGGATATATGCCACGTCATCACCATCTCGGTCGTCTGCAACAGAGAAATTTCTCACCTTTGGTTAAAAGGATCCGGTATACTTTCGCTGGCTCCGGAATGTATACTAAAGCATGAATCCATCACTATGAACGGACGAACGACAAACTATCTTGAACACAATAAATTCATCATACACTAGCCTCGGCCCAATTTCCGATTTATCCTCGCAAAAGATTATTGCACCATCTATAAGCAATAACCAATCAACTTCAACAAACGACGATAGTTTATATGACAATAACATCAAGGAACTATTACTTCACAAGAATCACTAAAGGAACAACACATACTGGACCTGCACAATAAATTCAATTCCCACCAACAACATAACTATACCTACCTTGCGCTTTTTCTAAGCTTATTACCATTGGCTTTTAGTTTTCTTCGAAATAAAACGTGCAGAATCTGTCGAAAACTACACACAACAAGGCCTGCTGAAGGCACCAACGAAAATATCGAACTGCAATCGGTAGAACCACCGCTCAATGACTTGAAACCTACACCAAGACCCCGTCAGCAACCACTTAGGTTCGTCCTAGACGTTTAGGCTATATGGAAACTCCTAGTCAGCTAACCTGAAAACAACACGATTTTGTTGAACATCCATTCAACGCGGAGGAGAATGTTAAAACACACCTATTATTAAAATGTGTTGGAACACACCTAATGTTGATTGAATTATTTAATTTGTCCAACTAAAGCAAAATAGTAAACGTATTAAATTTAATTAATTACAATTTTGTTCTGATTGGTTAATTTCACATAAATTTTAAGTTTCTGTAGACATTAGATCAGCAACTTTTCGTATAAATAGCGTAATAAAATTAATATTTTTGTCAGTCACAAAATAATTCATGAGTGTTTAATTTTCTGATTCATTGTCTTCAAGTTACAAGTGCTTGAAGATAAAATAAAATAATAAAAAAAAAAACAATTAGTAAGGTTCCAATTCAAGTGTTGGAATTGGTTAATACTAATAACTAACAGGTATCATTTGTTCGTCGATTGACATGTGTTTGGAATGTGTCAAACTTTGACATGCAAAAATTGTGTCTAAAAGTGGTTGTATTTTCAAAGCTTTTTATGACCATCGGATAGATTGCTATCTGAAAAGTGCAGAAAATTTTTACTCTCAAAAAACCTGTCGCGATTAATTGCTTCTTTAACAATTGGTACACAAAGGTCTCGACTCCAATAAAGTTTCGCTTGAGGATATTTGAAGGTGCCCATCATCAGCTGCACACCAGCAAAACGTATTGGTGTTGATTGATCTTAGCTCCCGCTTTTGTGCCGAGTATATGTTACTTTGTTCTGCCACTAATTTCCAAAATCTAGCCCAAATATTCTAAAAAAAAGTAAAGGACATTTATATCAGAGCTACCCTCACAAATTAGGATATCATCCTTTATATCTGGTTCAGATTAAGCCATTTCTTTTGTTCTTCAAAAAACGCGGTGTGAACTTTCAACTTCATCTGCTCCATTTCGCAAATCCGATTTTTAACCTCAAAACTATCAAACTACCGATTTGCCGATTTTTGTTTCAAAAATGTCGATTTTTTCGTTAAACTCTTAAACACGGTAACTTTGTTTGTTTTAGTGCAATATATTACTTTTGGGCATCACTTGTTACATTAAAAAAAGACCTTTAATAAAAATGTTCCGTGAAAAATTGTATCCTAAATATAAAAGTGTTTTAATTCATAACAAAAATATTATCTTATCAATTTCTGCAAACGAAATTAATTTAATGTGATTTTCATTATATTAATAAAAATAATCCAATAATGAAAAGAAGAATATTTAAAAATTTAGAATTCAGTTATTAAAAATCGTTAAGTAACATGAAAATTATAGATCCTTTCTACCAAAAAATCTGATTTTGAAATAGTAGAAATAAGAATTAAAAAAACTTGAATAATTAACGCATGTATAATCATTATTATAAATGGATTGAACAGTGCAGCGAAAGAAATGTTTTTACGTTTAAAGAATGTCTCAGCAATATTTTATGTCAACGAAAAAGTCAATAACAAGCAGATTGAAAAAGACCGCTGGTGAATTTGTCTCCAAGTCCAACTGAAAATATTCTAAAAAATTAACCTTGTTAGATGTTTTATAATACTGCTTTAAGTATCTCTAGTGAATAAAAATATGTGGAAATAGCGGATTATTTCCACTATTTAGTATACGACTAATATCGAAAACAATTTATAAAACGGTTGTTTTTGTTGATTTTGTCTTATTTTATATGTTGTTTACATTATTTAACACTGAATTGCTCTGTCTTGTTATCTTTTGATAAAAACATTGTTTTAATTTTATTCAAAATTTATGTTTTTAATTTGCCGATTTTCAGAGATTTTTTAAAACCAAATTGTCATAATGCTGATTTTCTTTTGCAAATATGCGATACGATCTGTTATCAAAATCATCTGGCACACCTAGTTAAACCAAAGAATACTTTTTGTTTGGTAAAAATAAGTTATTTCGTAGAGAAAATATAGATACAAATGTAAAGTCAACCAATATTGTATTGTACCAATGATACTAAAAAAATTGTCAGCACATTTACAGATGAAAAATTTTCAACACTGTTTAAAATTCTTTACAATAAATATTAAAAACACATTTTTCTAAATTTGAGTTTTAAGAAAATTATAAATGACTCGCGGACGAAGTTTTGGGCATTAACAGTTGACAAATAGAACTAGAAATTAAAAGGATAGGATACGTAAATTGACAAACGCTTGAAAGTTGCTTGAAATTGCAGATAACTGTGACCGTTATAATAAAAAGTACAAATTTTTTAAATAATTAATTATAGGGCGCCCGAATAGTTCATTTATTTGATGGATATGACCACACTTTAAAACAGTTGTAGACAGACGGTAAAAATTTACAAAGAACCTTATAGTGCGTTTCCATTTACGAGATTTTTTCTAAAACACTTGATTTGCTCAAATCAAGCGTTTTGCTACTTGATTTCCCATGCATTGTTCATGCTACCAAAACCACTTAAATCACTTGATTTCTTTCAAATCATGTCGAAAATGTATTTTTTCGAACTGATTTTGTCTTTGCAACACTGTGTTGTGTCTGGGATATTCAAGTTTAGCTCCGTGTTATCTATTCAGATTGGATGTATTTATCGAAAAAGTGACATTTAATTTAAAGTTTTAAAAAAAAAATATACGTTTTGGTACAAAAATTGTGTTTAAAACAATATATAATTAAATATTTGTAAAAGCAAAAACAAACAAAAGCACGAACTCGATTTTTTACAAAAATAAAATAGGGGATGTTTTTCAATAACGGAGAAAAGTTTCAGTCTTGCGTCACAAGTTCGAATTTACAAAATAGTTTTACTTAATGGAAACACTTTGAAGTGTTTTTCTCAAAACTAGTTGATTTCAAGTCAATAGAAACATAGTATAAGTCAGCTACAACAAGAAGTATAAAATTTGGATTTGGAAATTAAAGGTAAGCCAATAGTTGATATCATTTGACGTATGTGATAAAACTTTTGAACCTTTATAAATAGACAGTTGAAATTTACTAGGAACCTGTATTGCTATGCCCACTATAATAAAAATTAAGGAGTATTCTCATAATTAATTTAAATTGACCTATATGCCACTACCTTCTAAACTTTTATATACAAACATTTTAAAATTATACAGAATGTCGAATATAGACAGATGGATGTCATTTATAAAAACTTGTAATACTAAGTCCGCTATAAAACCAAGTATAAAATTTGGAATTGAAAATCAAAGAGTGTCTCAATACTTGAAGTAATTTGATCTTTGTGACCAAACTTTTGAAATTTTTATTTCTAAGCCCGCTGTAATAAAAACTATACAATTCGAATTTAAAAATTAAAATATGTTTTAAAGTTGGTTTTTTAAAAAATATTATGATCACTTATTAACGACATATTAAATCAATAATCATGTATCGAAATCGACATCTTCGCAAGACGAAAATAACAATATTTCATCTTTCGAGCCTTCAACTTCTTCAGATATTACTCCAACTACGTTAAATGCCGCACACCCTACGCTAGCACAACATATATGTTAAAACACACCCATTATTAAAACGTGTTAAAAAACACCTAATTGTAATATTTATTGAGTTATTGAATTTGTCCAACCAAAGCAAAATATTAAACGTATAAAATTGCATTACAATTTTGTTCTGATTGGTTAATTTCTCATAAATTTTAAGTTTCTGTACATTAGCTCAGCAATTTTTTATTATTAATTTAGTATAAGTATCGTAATAAAAAAACAATAAAAAAAAAGAATTAGTACGGTTCCAATTCAAATGCTGGAATTGATTAATACTAATAACTAACATTTTTTGGTGGCCCCATTTTTAAGGATATATAAGTTTTTCCTACCAGTAGCAAAGGAATTTTATATCCTTGAAAACATCAACACAGCCTTTTGAAATTCAACATCGTGCTACAGATTTGCTACAACATTTAAGTCAAGTCTCCTTCTACGCAAGACATTCTCAAGTTTCCTACTTACGACGTCAGACGTCAGACAGCAACAAGTCTACATCGTCAACAATCCACCAAATAACATTTTGGTGCAAAAAGGCCTTTAAGGCTCATCAAGACAGCAGGATATTAGCCAGGCCAATCAACATTTTTGGAAAAAAATTTTGGTCAGCCATTTTGATCCTAAAAAAAACCTCCATTTTTATTACCCACAACAACGATTAAATTATGTCTTTTTTCGAGGAATTGGTCAACAACCAAAAACAAATTGGCATCAAAATTAAAGTCATAATCCGAAATTTTAAGAAGGGTCCTACTTCAAGAATGGATTCTATAGATTATTTCCAGGAAATGTTGAGACGGCTGAATGCGAAATGGTCAGAATTCAATACCAATGACACCAAGGTTCGCCTCATTTAAAACTTTCCAATGGAACATCAGTATTTCACTAAAGACTATTACACCGCAGTTATGAATATCGTAAGCCAATATAAGGCAATTTTTGTAAATTCAATAACAAAACTATTGAATTAGTGGCAAGCAAAAAAGTTCAATCAGTCGGATCAAAGCCAACTATATAGCTAGTCAAGTTCATATGGATGCAAGCCGCCATGATGTCATCTTTGGAGCGCCTTTTAGAAGACGGCTTCATAAGAGAAGACACCGCACCCGCAACAAATTTGTGAAAATTATTGAAAGCTTGCATTATCAAATTGCTCAATTGTGTGCTGACAGAAGAAAAAAAAGCTATAATATGGATAGATTTATCTAAGTAGAAAAGAAGCTGCGGACAGCAAATAAAACCACTGGAAATTGTATAAATGAACAAGCCCACTCCATTCCCCAAATAATTCAGCCAGATTCACGGACAGTCCCAATTCCCAAGATAAAGCTTCCTAAATTTGATAATACAGCAACCGATTCCAAACAGAACTTCAAGCGATAATTACAAGTCATTGCATAATAAAACGCAAGAGTGTCTTAAAATAAACACAGCTACTTGGGATCCGTTGCTGCTACGCTTATTATTAAAAAGACTTGATCAACCCATATCCCTCATATCTCACAGCAGGAAAAAATAGATTTGCTGCTTGGGGCGGAATTTTTCTTTGAATTAACTCGAAATGGCACAACACACCTTGCTTCCAAATAAAGAAGATAGAAAACGAAATTAGTAGGAGATATCTATTTAGGATGATGTAAAGCTATTGATAAAGCTATTAAAATAATTTTTATATAAAAAAAACAAAAATAAATAATATCCCGATTTTTGCCACTTAAGAGTTGTCATCTTGTGACCGACGATATGTCAGTTTTTGTGAGCAACTTAATTAATGCTTAAAATAACCATAATTTGCCCAAAGCAAATAATATTAACGAAGAAATTCAGTAAAACCTCATCGATTAATTTTTTTTGGAAATTAAGTTTTTTTTTTTGTAAAAAAATATTGTCAAATAAAACCCGTTAATTTGACTAAAAATGTTAAGAAATTAAGAAAAACAAAAAATGAAATTGGTTAAACCTAAGTCCTAAAAGGCCACTAAGTGGCCTTATTTTTCTTAAGGCATTTGGACTTAAAGAAATTTTGAAGAACTTATCTAATTTATTTATTTTAGTAAATTTTTTAAACTAAAGGAAGGCACGCAAACTCTAAAAAATTCCGTAAAATTAAAAATATGTCTTTGAATTTTTTTTATTTACTACAAAAAAATTATTTGAGGAGACATGCTAAACAGAAAAAAATTTTAATTTTTTTTTGTCGCACTTTTATACATTTTACAAACCAAGGACTTTAAAGGAAAAGTCCTAAATGGGGACTTACTTGGAAAAGCCCTCTCCACTCAGGCCTAGCTCCACCAATGTGTTTTCTAAACTCTAATGAAACAAATAAATTTTTGACAATACTTCAACTGTAAACCATTGGCAAAGGGCATAATTTTCAAATCAATGGAAGAAAATTATTTAATCTAAACCTCTTAATAATGACCGCAAGTGAAACAAAAGGATAATAATTTAATTTGGTTTTTGAAATTTCGTTTAAGCGTTTAATCTTAAAAAAATATTTTTGTTTTATTATTTTGGATAATATGTTGTATTATATTTATAGCATGCACAACCACTCTTCCAATCCAGTCAGTTTTTTGTTTGATCATATTCATATATTTGCAAAAATTTCTTGTAAAACAAATATAAAATCATGTGCAAGTAAATCCAAATATTACAAGTAAAATAAAAAAAAATAAAATTAAAAACAATTAGAGTACTGTATTCGGCTGAGCCGAATTTATATACACATCACCATTTTTGTAAATCTAGTTTAGTGAAGTATCTTCAATCAAAAATAAGAAAAAAAAATATGTACTTTATATAATTTTACATTAAAATTTTATCGGCTCGTAGTGGTTTAAGAATTTTTTATAAACTTTAGTATTTTCTGAAATTTCTCTTTAAAAATTTCAAAGGACCAAAACTCAGAAAACATGGGCAAGCGGTAATTTTTTCACTTGATGTTTTTTTTTAATTCTTGTTTTTTCTTATTTCCATATGATTGTTTTTTTTTCTTTTTTTTTTATTTGACTTACTTCACTAAAATTGATGATTTGGAAAAATTAGAGTCCTGCGTGGACATGAACCGATCCTGCTGATTTGCAATAGAAATTATCGACTGTCGTATTTTAATCTTCTCTAGCTCTAGTGCCTTGGCAAAGTTGATTTAATCACAAACACGGACGGACAAACGGACATCGCTTAATCGACTTCGCTTGGCATAATAACTCAGCATATATATATACTTTGTGGATTCGAAAATGCTTATCATGGAAATTTCAAACGAAATGAGAAACTGTGATAAGCACTTTTTCCTCTGCATGGAAGGGTATACACTTTTTTTTGCCTACTGTAGGTGCAATAGGAAGGTTCATCTTAAAACAATTGTACACAAACTGAAACAAGAATCTTAATTAATTAATAAAAATTAAAGTCATTAATAGTCTGACTTAAAATCATTAAAAAATATTTATTTTCGTTGTAGATGTGTGCGTGTTTATTAACGAAAAATTACATATGTTCTAATTTTTTAACTCTAAACTGAGTAGCTGCCTCTCTAATATTAGTGGACATAAAATAACTATACATTTTGTAAACATTTTTTTGTGTTTATAATTTATTTTAAAACTGCAAAAAATTTGCAATTCGAAACAATTCAATATTTAAAAACGGATGCAACTTTAATTTAAGGAAAAATCCATTCCCGAGTCCCTTATGTTTTACAACATGTGCAGTATTTGAAGACTCCACTTCATTGGAAGAAGCCATAGAGCATTTGTGGAAAATGGACGATATCAAAAGCAGTGAAAAGGTTCTCTCACTCTCAAAAAAACAATGTTAAGCGCATTTTACAGAACATGTTCATACCAATGGCGAGGGTCGCTTCATAGTCAGTCTTCCTTTTCGTGAAAACCCAACTGCGTTAGGAAAATCTCATGGGATGGCATACAACGGATTCATGAGTTTAAAGCGTCGACTCCAAAAATATGAAAGCATTTGAATCGAGTACATAAAATTTATGTGAGACTACGAGCAATTGGGGCACATGCAGAAGGTAGATATTACATCGTATAAAATCCCAAATATATTATTTCTCACCACTGCGTCCTGAAACCAGACAGCACCACAAAAAAACTCAGAGTGGTGTTCGATGCATCAGCCAAAATCTCGCCAGGCTACTCATTAAATGATCTGATGTTTACAGGGACAAGTGTTCAAAGTGAACTTCTCTCAATTTTCACCACATAGACAAATTCTGATTCACCAGGACAACTATCAGTATCAATTAGTTATGTGGAGGGAAGACTCAGCACTTCCTATTAATTACTACCAACTAAATACAGTTATATATGGGACACGAGCAGCATCTTATCCAGTTACGAAATGCTTATAAAAAAATGCTGATGAAAGCTCGCTACCCTACTTGATAGTCTTTATATTACACTTCAAACACAACAAGAACTCAGTACAATTTTAACAAGACATGGTTAAACTTAACAGAGTAGTGTGCAAAACACCCGCTACTGAAGAATATTCCACTCGGTGATCAAGAGCTAACTATAAAACGTAAGAGTTGTTATGGCTGCCTAATACTGACCATTTTTGCATCAAGGTAAATATTAATCATTTACGGAATATCACAAAACATACAGCAATATCGGTTCTCGCAAGATTATTCGATCCGCTTGGTCTACTTGCAGCTGTTGTCATCAATGCAAAGATATTGTAACACTAAAACTCACGATGCTCGTTTTTTTCTATATTCAACTACTTATAGAATATATTGTTTTTTTAATATTATATTATTTATACTGTAATAGGTAATTTAAAAATGAAAATAATATCTTTTGCCTAGTTTTGTTAAGATTATCAAAAAATTCAAATGTAACGGTCGTTTGCCTTGCGGTGCCATCTATACGTGGAGTTGTACAATAGTCCAACTACAACTGTATTAATAAACACAGCTACCAGCTGTTTGTGAACTGTTGACAACAGTGGAGATGGTGTAAGTGTGTGTGCGTACATGTATGATCTTATATATAAGACAGAACCAAGGCTCATCAAACAGGTGACTGCATCAGATCATGTGTTCATCATACGTTTTAGCTTTTGCGTATATTTTGTTTTTGTAAAAACTAATTAGAGCTGTCAAAAACGTCTAGTAATGTGTGTATGTATTTGTGAAAAGTAAGAAAGCCACTAATATATTGGGATACATACACATATATTGCCAGACGTTTTTGACAGCCCGAATTAGTTTTTACAAAAACAAAATACACGTAAAAGGTAATGCATTCACCTGGTATTATTGCGCCATGCAAACAAATAGTCAGTCAGTGCGCAGGCGGCCGAGAGATAAAAGGTAATACTTATGCAGCCATAAGTAGGAAAAACCAGAATTGTATAGAACGTTTGCCACGAGTTTTTAATTCTCCAAACTTGTATAGCAATTTGAATATTCCAAGCGCTGACAGAGAAGTAGATAACTGGTGCTGTGTGATATAATTATTTCACAAGGAAGCTTTTAGCCCTGAAATAGTTATCGCAACCGAGAAATCTATTTCGCGTGAGCCGTTGGCACGAATTTATAACTCTCCACGGTTCCTGTTGAACAGATATCTCTTACACCAGGTAACTACCAGGAGCTAGTATACTGTAACACATTTGCGCAGCACAGACGCTATAGAGCAGCCTGCTGAGAGCTACCCGCAAATTAATAAAGAAGCAGAATTTCATAACTTTATTCGACGTGTTATATTTTTATGAGACTACACGACCCTGGACACCGCTCAGCTTACCCCAGCATCCAGCCAAAGCGTGTCGTCACAATATTTATCTAACAGTTGTGGCAGTTAAGGTTAGATTGGGATGAGCCTTTGCCCGAGAACCATCTAGTACTCTGGACCAATTTCAGAAAAGATTTAGACAGCTTGAATAACTTTATAATCCCTCGACACATTTTTAAGGGTGAACTCTCAGCAGAGACGAAACTGCATGTTTTCTCAGACGCTTCTGGAGAGCTTTTGGTAATCCTCAAGAATAAAAGAGTTCAATTACTTTGTGCCAAGACAAGGGTTGCTCGATTAAAAAAGCAGACGCTGCCTCGGTTGGAGTTATGTATCGCGGTTATGGCTGCCCAGCTAATGCATAGAATCAAATTGGACCTTCAAATCAAAAATCAACGGATGTTTATCTGGACGCACTCCGAAATAGTACTTTTCTGGATAAACTTCCAATCCTCGTTGTACCATACATTTGTGGCAAACCGAGTCTCCAAAATTCAATCGTTGTCAGCACGTAAACTAACGGAATGTAATTTATGGCTATATGGACCACTCTTTCTACACGGACAAGAAGACATATGGCCACCCCAACTATCAACTCCCAGCAACCTCGTAAAAGAATGCGACATCGCTAACGGCAGCAGTTACCAATGATCTCATATAAAAAATTCCACATAGAAATTCCTTCAAAACTTTACTGAGAATACTAGGGTATGTTTTGAGATTTACAAAATATTTGTATGAAAAAACAACAGCGTCCTGTACACAAATCATTATGTTCAGCAGAATTAAACGATGCACTGTATACCATAATTAGAACCGTTCAGATGTCCGATTTTTCATCAGATATCAACCAGCTTCGAAAAAACAAAGAAGTCGACAAAAACAGGTCCATCATCAATCTTGCATTATTTCTAGATATAACAAATATTTTACGAATTGGAGAACGATTGGAGGCCTCACTATTGTCATACAAAGCAAAACACTCAATGTTGATACCGTATAATGACCCTATCATGAGGCTTTTGTTTACAATGGTTCACGAAGAAAACACACATTGTGGCGCACAAGCATTGTTAAACATAATACGACAACGATTTTGGCCAATTAAAAGGCAAAATAACAGGACGCTCAACTGTACAAAGGTGCGTCAGATGTGCCAGGGCACGACCTAAACTGTGCCAACAAATAATGGAGAGCTTACCTCAGACTAGAGTGACTCCAGCCCGACCCTTCATTAACACTGGAGTTAACCCAGTTGTGGCAAAGTGTGAATCCATCACAAGGTCTAAGAAAAAAGACCGACAAAAGCATATGTAGTCGTATTATGTTGTTTTGCCACTAAGGCGACTCATCTCGAGGTAGTAACTGATCTAACAACTGAGGCATTCATTGGGACTCTAAAACGATTCATCACATGCCGAGGTCATTGTCAGAACACGTATTCAGACAACGCAAAGTGCAATTGTCAGAACTTGCGGGAAGTATCTACTCCGAAAAGTGACAGGAATCAATCATCTCAACTGCCACCTCAAAGGGAATAAATTTTCATTTTATGCCTCTACGTGCCCCGCATTTTGGTGGACTATGGAAAGTGGCAGTAAAATCGGCAAAACATATTTTACTGGAAGTGTGGCACCTGCATCATTGACCCAGGAAGAAATGGAGACTATCATAGAAAAGATCGAGGCAATACTCAAGTCTCGCCCACTACCACCTTTGTCAAGTGATCCTGATAATCTTGAAGCACTGACTCTTGGTCATTTTTTGATTGGCGAGGAACTTGTATCGTAAGTATATAGTGGCGCAACAATAATAAATTCATCCAGATTATCACACTGGAAGCTGGTATCCCATCTCAAACAAGAGTTCTGGAAAAGATGGTTCACTGAATATTTCAATCAATTACAGCAGCGCCATAAGTGGAATAATCGGTTTGATAACCAATCATGAAGTGGCCCTTGGTAAGAATAGTCAAAACACATCCTGGTAGTGATAATATGGTAAGAGTTTTGGAGGTTAAAACAGCTAATGGAATTTTTCCAACAACCAATATATCGAATCGCTCTCTCATCCATCGAATCAGATTGCGAAACATCTGTTACCCTTGATGAAAACAATTCAACTAGCAACAATAGTACCTATGACTCAATTCAGGAGCCTAGGATTAAAAGGAAAAGGGTTATATCAACCCATCTGACTCTAGCCTTAATTACAATACTTGTGCTCTTACCAATCGTCGGAAACATAAATTTTGATCAATGGCACGAAATCCCTACAAAACCTTTGCAGAATGATAAAATTAAATGAATCATTTTAAACACATGGAAAATGATCTACAGCTAGAAAATCTACTACTACGAAGTAAAAAACTGGCCTTGAATATGGTTGGAAATTTTACTAACTCATTATTTGGCATATTGGACTCTGAATATGCTAAACAATATCCGATATAATACAAGGGGTAAAGGAAAATAAGTCGCATTAATTAACCTCAATTGTTGACTCAACAGTTAGTATAATAAGAAAAACGCAGTTGGCAGCTAAGGCAAGGTTTGAACAACTGAGAAAAAAAATCGAAGAATTATCACAAGCAACTCAGAAAAATAATCTGTTGTTCCAGATAGAACTCACACAATTATTTAATAGTGGAGTTTTGCAACTGAACCTGGTTGCAAATAATATACGAACCACGTAGTCCTCGATTCTTGATACTCTTTTGGATACTCATCAAGGAAAAATCAGTCCATTACTACTGACCCCAGAAAAATTGCAAGAGGAACTTAATTACATTAATCTCTATGTACCAATATCAGTAACACTTCCTATCTCCGGAAAAGTTGCATTACTACAGCTATTCTAACTAATGAAGGTCCAAGATAGACTTACGCCCCTACTCGCAGTATTCAAAATAATTCTACCATTAGTGGAAATTGAACAATTTAAGATGTTCCAGCTGATTCCCGTGCCTAACATGATGAATCACACCATGGTAGCGATTAAACCATGTGCTGATTTCATGGGCATAACAGTATCTAAAAACCAGTTTTTTTACGAAACCAGATCTAAGAGCTTGTGATATAAAAAAGCAAGACGTATTTTTGTGTGCAACCGTTCAGACTCGCTACAATTATGGTTCAGAAATTTGCAAGTGTGAAATCACTTTGTACAACAACAGAACGATACCAACTTGTGTTCTAGAGAAGACTACAACTAAATGGATACCCCTTAACAAGGAAAATCAATGGATATATGTAACAGAAAAATTTCTCACCTTTCGTTAAAAGGATCCGGTCTACTTTCGCTGGATCCGGAATGTATACTGAAACTTGAATCTGTCACTATGAACGGACTACAAATTATCTTGAGCACAATAAATTCATCATACACTAGCCTCGGCACGATTTCTGATTTATCCTCGCAAAATTTTATTTCACCATCTATAAGCAAGAATTAATCAACTTCAGCAAACGCCGATAGTTTATATGACAATAACATCATGGAACTATTAACTTTACAAGAATCACTAAGGGAACAACACATAATGAACCTGCCCAATAAATTAAATTCCCATCAGCAGCATAACAATACGATTGGCTACCTTGCACCTTTTCTAAGCTTATTATCATTGACTTTTATTTTTCTTTGAAATAAAACGTGCAGAATCTGTCAAAGCCTACACACATCTAGGCCTGTTGAAGGCACCAACGAAAATATCGAACTGCAATCAGTAGAATCACCGCTCAATGACTTAAAACCTACACTAAGACCCTGTCAGAAACCACTTACACTAAGGTTCATCCTAGACGTTTAGGCTATATGGGAACTCTCAGTCGACTCACCTAAGGCATCACGATTTTGTTGAACATCTTTTCAATGCGGGGGAGAATGTTAAAACACGCCCATTATTTATATGTGTTAAAACACATCTAAATAAATAAAAAGGTAGTTTGTTCCACTTAGTACAAAGTTCTAGCACTAGCTTTTCAGAACTAGCTAGGCTGAAAAGTATAAACTACAAAAAGTGTGAATAAATTTTTGGTACTACGAGTACTAGATAGCTAGTACTGAAAAAATCAATCATATGAACATATGAATTTATAATATTTTTTTTTTTTTTTTTTTTTTTTTAAGAGAAGTAGCACTTCAGGCAATTATACCTACTAAGTTATTTTGGTAACCGTGCTACATTCTTTTAGGAAAGGGATAGATAAGAGATAAGACAGGTGGTGAAAGAGAGAGATAGAGAGTTAGTTATTTTACTTCGCCGGTCAGTATGCTATGAAAGAAGTACCGACGAAGGAGGCTGCATGTTTTAATGTAAATTCTGAATATGTATTTATACCATTAAACAGAAAAAAACATTCTTATTTTTTGATTGCCGCAGGGGTCGAACCCTGGACAACCAAGTTTGTAATCAACGTGTTAACCAGTTCGACTACAGCAACCTTCAATATATAATATAATGAAAATGAATTTTTAATATTTAATAAAAATGAATTTATGTTATCTATGATAACGAACTGAGTACAGTTACAATTTCTTGCCTCCTCCTTTTGCCTATTACTGTGCACTTATCTAAAAGGTCTGTTGCAATTTCTTCCTCTTCCTCATTCTCTTGAAAACCTTGGGAGTTACTTTCAAAATTGTCTCTTAAGAAATTTTACTAAATTATGCAATACCGCACAGCTTATAATTACCGATGCAACTTTTTCTAATGCAACGCGCACTTTATATTGGAAAGCAACGCTCTATTGTAATACGATTTTGCATGTGTTTTATTGTACCTTTTTTCATCCTGATTTCTTGGGTTTTTAAATAGTGTTAATAGCCATGGTCGAATGCCAAGCCGATATCGCCAAAAATTATTACATCGCTGCGCTGACTATTCACATAAGTGAAAATACGAGATCTCTTAAAAACTCGGGTATCATGCACTGATCCTGGCCAATTGCAATCAAATGAAGTGAACTCCTCATTAGCATTGGAGGTAGCTTGAACGTTGATGCTGCAATAACTTTTCCGGTTAATGTATTCATCGCCATGATTTGGTGGTTTTTGTTTTGCAACATATGTGCAATCGATCGCTCCAATAGCGCAATGAAAGAAGAATCGCAATGCCCACTGTTCTTGAGCCAGCTTGATTTTGTCGCTATTATTCGGAAATTTTATTCACAAATGTGCCTTATTGGTGACATTTTTTTAAAATCATTTTCACTGCTTAACAAACGGTTGTTCGATGTATACCTTCTTCTTTTGTAATTCTCATTTGGAACCCGGATCGCTAAGAGATCGCAGAAATATTTTCATCCTTTTTATTTGTACAAAAACGCCCCTCTGTTTTTATGGCTTTCCTCCAAAAAATTTTACGTTCTTTTTAAATATGTATAAACTAAAACAGGATTGAGAATGTGACCGCAGAGGATATTCTTTTTTTTTTTTTTTGGCGAGCTTTCATAAATGCAGCCATCATAATAAAATAAAAACAAACAACAATACACTTTTTGACGGATGAATCAAAAATAAATTTTTTTCCAACACCTCAATGACATGCTTACAAAAATTTAAGTTTAAACCAGTAATTTTAAGCACTTACTAGTTTTTATTCACACATATTTTAAGCACAAAATAAAGTCACAAAATAAATCTTGAGTGTTTAGTTTTCTGATTCATTGTCTTCAAGTTACAAGTGTTTGAAGATAAAACAATAAAAAAAACAATTAGTACGGTTGGAATTGATTAATACTAATAACTAACAATATAATGCTTATCGTAAATACATCCTATGTAACACCAATCAACCAAAGTTATCACATAAGCACAGAACTTCCAAAAAACAAATGAAACCGTTAGAAATTAACGTACTGCTGTATAAGAATAAGGGCCGGGGCACATAGAATCCGTCATACGTTGTACTTCGTCGTATTCAACAGAAGTCAAAGTAACGATGGATGAGGTTGGCACAATGAATACTTTGCTGACGGATGTTAAATCAAAGTTTACTCTCTATTTTTATTCTCTAATTTTAATTTGTTTTTATTCACTTCTTAATTCAACTAAATTGGTACTTTATGTATTATCAAAAAATTTTTTTTATTAACACAAATTACAAATGAAACACAGCAAGAGTTAAAAGAACACAAAAAAGAAGAAGAAGCAGTTGATAACTGTCAAAGTGTTCAACGTACATATGACGGATTCTAAGTGCCCCGACCTTAAAATTTTTTAACACAACTTAAAATTAAATCAGCTTGCCGAAGTACTGTCTGATCAAAATAAAATCTAAGCCCTTAAAAATTTTTCTATCTATATTTTAATAACAAAATTAAAATCTGACTAGTTAAGAAGTTTAACCCAGTTCAGAAAACAGTAAATAAAGCAGTTCAACTTTAACCACAAAGTGCAATTTATACGTACAGTGCAGCCTCGACAATCTGAGTACATATAGCTTTATGATCGGTAGGATTATGGTCGGTAGGATTAACAAGGGTTCCGGACTACAGTAGTTGAAAATATTGAAATATTCTAAGTGACTTGCATTGTATGTATGTATGTCTGTGTATACATGCCTTGTTCTACTATATATAAAAAAAAATTATTATATTAAATGTTAGTTTGCTTTAGTTGTGCTTAAATTCTTCAAATATAAATATTTCATGATATTCTCATGAGTTTTTTTAATAAAAACTACAAAATGAAATGTGTTACTGCCGGGAAAGCATATCCATGTGGTCATTTTGTTACTGCTCATATATGTAGCTTATCAGTGGATTCACCCAAAATATGTACTCAAATTTCAAGGATCTCATATCAAATGCCAAATTGATTACATAAGAACTACATTTCATCAACAAAGCAAAAACGCAATAAAAACTGAAAAAAATTTTATACAAAAGCACAGTAACCTTGAGTAACTATTTTTATTTTTTCTTATTTTTCTACAAAAGGATCCGTCCCATTAGGAACCATTCATATGTATTAAAATACACAATTTAAGCGAATTTAATACATATGTACATATATGATTTATAATTATTTTGTGCTGTCTAATAAAATAAAACTGCAGAATAGCCTGCATATCGAAATAATTCTCGTCAGCACACTGTCTGCAAACTGAAAATGAATTTTTTGCAGCAGCATTAGAGATCTTTGTTTTTACATTTTATGATTATTAAGTCGTCTTTCGTAACCAGCACTGACAATTTATTTCGTTTAGCGTTTTGTACTATTTCTTCATCGAAAAAACTGAACAGAAACTGCAATAATTATAGTGCAACTTTTAATTCAAAGTATGAATAACAAAACATGCAATTAAAAATAGAAAATACCTGAATTTTAATATTTATTCTTACATAATAAAATTTTTCCGGATGTAGAAGCTTTCGACTGTTGAAAAAAAAAAAAATATATATATATATATATATATATATATATATATATATATATATATATATATATATATATATATATATATATATATATATATATATATATATATATATATTTTATTAAAAAACCTTTATTTATTCCTTGTAATTGTGTGATTTTTATATTCCTTACCTCAGGTGAAAATGGTTATATCTCTATCGTTCCGTCCGTTTTGGGAAACAACTTTTTCAAGCTAGAGATACACCACGACTGCCTCTAATTTTTTGTAACGTTACTCTATCAAACAAAAAAAAATATGTGAGGCGATAGAGAATTAAAAAACGTCAAGTGAAAAAATCTTCTAGAATTTCCGTTTTCTGGGTCTCTAAACTTTTGCATCATATTTCTGAAGATATCAATATGGGTACCATTTAAAACCGTTAAGAGCCAGTGGCATTTCTACGTACAAAAAAAATGTTTTTTGTTATTTTTTAACTCTCTGTCACACAGAGGAGTATTTGACCCAAAAAGGCAAAAATTAATTTGATGAAATCCTAAGAAGTAATTACGCAGATCGAGAACAAAATTCTACATCATATCGCGCATTAAAGATTGTAAGTTTAGATTTGTAGTTGTGGGACACTGTTAAAGTCAGGAAAGTGCAGAAAATTGTTTCCGTTTTTATTGAATTTTTTCGATTTCAAGATATTTATATGATATTGTTTTGTGGCTAAACGAATAGAGGTATTACATTGAGTTGCTATTTTCAATATTTAAAAAAAATTATCTCAAATATTTATTTAAAAAATATTAATTATAAAAAAATTTATATGTATATAAATATAAATAAATTAAAATTTTAAGAAGGGGGACGGACATTGTAACCCCCATAAAAAGCTATGTTTTATTTCCCTGTATCTACACCACTACAATAGTTCGACTATCTAAATTTAATTTTACTTGCTTTTAGAACAAAGTACAGTTGCAAACCAAATTTTGGCGGAATGCGAGGGGGAGATCGGCATACGTAATAATAAATAATTTTTCTAAAAATAAAAAAAATAAAGGCATATATATATATATATATAAAATTATCTTTAAAATAAAAAAAAATTAACAAAGTATAAAAGGTGGGTGGGTCAAAAATAACACTAACCCAATAATAATCTGCCAATAAATTTTTTCTATCAAACTAAAGCTAAAACTATCAAAAAGGTTAAACTTTTAAAACAAAAAGCACGTTTAATAATTTTGGCCAGCTTTTTGGGTCAAATACTCCTCTGTGTGTCACCCAAATATTGTTCTTTTGATTGGAATAACTTCAGTAAACTAGATTTACATATATTGTAAAGGATATATAAGATTATATATATAATATAGCACTTTTACTTGTTTTAAATAAATTTTGTTGAAATAATTTTTTACTTTATTTGCAACAGTTTAATGTATTGCAATAAATTTTATGTCAGTAGAACTATATTTTAGAGAACTTTAAGGTAATAGCCATGTCATTTATATCTGTACTTCATTCTAAAGGCTAAAGCCAACAAAAAAATAAGGTTTGGAATCCCTTAATTTTGGCATTTTTTCCCTATAATTGATTTTTCCAGTTTGACAATCTTTGGTTTGGCATTTTTGTATATTTCAGATTTTAGACAATTTCAAGGGTTTGACTCTTATGGTTTCTAAGATAGTGGCAAAATTTTATAAAATTACTTATATTTTTTATAAATTTACTAATTTAAATTTTAATTGTAATAACATACTTTAAATTTTTTTAGGAATAAGTACTTGGATATGACAAAATGGTTAAAAAAATTTACCAATACTTCAAAAATACGTAACCTGATAGAATAACTCTTAATATTACTTTTTTCTCGATTCGCTACTTGGACCTTTAAAATACTACATTATATAAAAATTTCAAGAGTTTTTTTTTACTGACATTTCCCTTAATTTTTAATATTTTGTTTTTAAAACTACTTTAACTGATAGAATATTACAGCCTGTTTATAGAACACGTCAATTGTGAAACGAAACCGGATGATATATGGACGAATACGTAATAATTAGCGTCCGTGTAACACGTTCCGGTTTTTTCGTTTAACTTACGTTGTGTTTCGTATGAATTTTTGATGTGTCAAATCGAAGTGTTACCAATGCATTAATTAATATTTTTATTTACTTATTTAATATACATTTTTTGTTTTTGCCATATTTAGTGGCAACCCTGCTTTGGCGTCCTAAAGGTAACAGCTGAATTTAAAAAAAGAAAACAAAATTGTCAAGACGAATTCATATAAGGTGGGAGCGCCGCTACAACAATAAGAAGAACAACTGCCACTTAAGTATAGATAACTTCATAACACATTTAATAACTGCAATTTTTTCTCACCCTTTTAATTAATGTTTTTAGTAAGCTTTGTTTTTTAAAACTCTTGTTGTAATTTATTTTAAAGAATATTAAAGAAAGAACTTTTGTAATATAAAATAATACACTTTTAACAGCTACTGTACATTTACCAAAATTTAGAAAAAAATAGTAGCTGCCGCAACGATACCACCCAAGGTGAATAAATATACGGTGGGAGCGATGACGAATTCGTTAATTTTCGCTGTTAGCCGGAATGTCAAACTACATATAAAAAAATAGTAACCCTACCCTACCGGCGAAAATCAATGAATTTGCCATCGCTCCCACTGTATATTTATTCGCCTCGATACCACTTGATAAAATTAATCCGCTTTAAAAATTGTTATACGAGCAGAGTATAAAATTGTATCTCTTAAATAAAAATTGGTACAAATAACAAATTTACACAATAGTTTCTTAAAAATAATTAAAGTGTTAGTGTACATTTTATATGTATGTATAATTCAAATATAGTTGATGTATGCATAGATGTGTTCATTCATGAAATTGTTATGATGTCGTACAATGCCAACTCCTTAATCACTTATTGTAATTTATTTATTTTTTTTATTATTTAAAAAAAATTGGGAACTCAAAATAAATATAAGTTAAATTTTTTAACCGAATGGTATTTTTTCTTCGCACAGCTTTGGCGTTTCTGACATTACAATGCGGGATACATAAACCAGAAAAATTTTTCATTTGTTACGTTTTTATAAAAAAAAATATGACATTCGTCTTTCAAAAACCCAAAAATAAAAAACGGTAACGTTTTTGTGAGTCTAAACAGCAAATTGTGTTCTGTAAACAGGCTGTTATTCAATTTTTATTTTATATAAATTACAGTGTTGCTGTAGCGTTTGAATTTTATTTAAAATCAATCGTGTGAATCGTAGACCAATCGTGTGTTCGAAACACCTATACGGACTTCAAATATAATGTTCATATTGTTGCAAAGATGCTTTATTAAGGTCATAAAAAAGAAAAAAATAATTGTCACCAACAAAGTAAAACGAAAAGACCTATTGTGTATGTTTACAACGTCAGAAGCATGGCGAAATCATGTACCAGGTGGTGGCAGTGGCGAATTTCATTCATTTTCGCCGTTGCAGAAAATTTCAAACTTCATATAAAAAAAATTTTCTCTGATTTTTTATATATGGAGTTTGACATTTTCTGCAACGGCGAAAATGAATAAATTCGCCACTGCCACCACCTGGTAAATTATTTCGCCATGGTCAGAAGTTTCTACAAAAACTTCTTAATCACAAAACAAAAACAACTAACATTAAGCAATAAAAACAAACGCAACACACAACTACACAAACACCTACATAACGACTAATAAAAATAGACAGCACGTACAAATCAAATTCAAAATAATAATGGAAGGTTCTGGAATCAAATAACAACGGATGGAGGAAGTTCTGGTATATTCAAAAGCCTTAACATTGGGTATATAAAAGCAACGGCCATACAGGCTGATTTCATTCTTAGTGAAAATGTCAACCAGTGAAGATCTTGTGGTAAAACAGATAACACAGTAGCCATCGCGTATTTTTTTTTTTTTGGTACTAATCGCGAATAAGTAAATAAACGTCTAATTAAAGTGTAATTTAATTAAAGTAGTAAATAAATTGTGTTTATTTATTTTGCAGTAAAATAAACGTTTATTAATTTAAATAAACGTAACAATATGTTATTTTTCAATTGACGACACGTGTCTTTTCATTCCGAACACTTGTTCGTGTAACAACCAAAGATTAAAAAGAGCACAAACATACACGCGTGTTCCGCAACATACAAAACATAGAAACACACATAATTGATGTCTTTATTGCTTTCGAACAGTATAAAATATAAAACAAGTATTTTCTGAACCCTAGCATTCAGTTTGTGTAATTTTCTGAACTCTGACAATAAGCAAGAAAGTAAACTGAGAGTTTCCTATAGCACCCATTTAAAACATTTTGTCTGGACAATCATTGCTGCCGTATGTAAACAATGGTTTTGTAATGTGGCAGTGTTACAGCTGACTTTACACGCCGTCTTGACGAGCCATTGATTTGTTCAACCATTGAGCAATTTCATGTGCGCACATTAAAATGGCTTGTGTAGACCGTCGTTGTCGATGTCATGTTATTGTTCAAACAGCGTTGTCAGAACATTTGTTTGCACAACGTTGTCTGCCATCAAATGTCATTTTTATCTCAGGAGCAGTGCACTAAACGTCGTTTAAAACAATTGAAAATTTTGTAAATTTTAATTAAAATAAATATTTTATAAAGAAAAAAATATTAATTTATAAAGTGGTCGTGTTAAAACTTTTTTGGGATTGCTGAAGGTACATACATATGTACATACATACATATATAAGTAGGTATAAAAACAATAGCTGCGTTTTAGGTCAAAAGTAAACATACGGATAATAAAGTTCAATCTATTTTTTTATTTTAATGTATAATTTAATTAGCTATACGCAATGGATTGGGGAGTTGCTGACATTTTTAAAGTTATAGCCTTATACCGTCAATTTCCTTGCCTTTGGGAATATCGAAGCCAGGAATATAAAAGAATTGACTTAAAAAGAAACGCATGGGAGGAGATAGGAAAGGAAATGGGTAAGAGCGTGGAGGAGGTAAAAAAAATTAGGTATCTACGATCAGCTTACGTGGGAGAGAAAAAAAAATTGAGCAATCAAAGTCTTCAGGGTCTGCATCAGATGATGTCTATATACCACATCTTTTTTATTATAACGAATTTAGTTTTCTCGATTCGATGGTTGTATTGCGAAAAACATTAAGTAATTTGCTAAAGGTACGTTTAACTTATGCTTTTTATTAATTTCATGATTTAAGTGTTTTTTTAATAAAGGAATCAAGGGATACGGTAGAATATAGCCCAGAACTGTTTTGTGAGCTAAGCCAAGCCTCTAGTCAAGACAGCAATTTGTCAACTTTCTCTTCAACTCCAACACCAGAATCTACAAAGCAAATCAAAGGGATGAAACGTGCAAAAACGGAAAGAAACAACAAATACAATGAAGTGCTTGATACAATTCTTTGCAACTAGCTCAGTTGCCAATAGTTGTTGCAACAAAAAAAAAAATGGTTGAAATGCAGCAAATTTTGGCAGAAGCACTTGAACAAAATTCTAGAAAAGATATTTTGGAACATGCTATGTTTGACGCTGATATTAATACTTATTAATGTTAATGTTAAAAATGTTTTTTCATCTCAAAAGTGTTTTTGTAATAAGATGTATTTAACTTTTTCTTTAAAACTGTTGAATTTCTTCTTTGACGCTGTTATTAAAAGTTATTAACATTAATGTTCAAAATGTTATTTGATCTCAAAAATAATACTCTTAAATATGTACATATGTATATGTATTTAACCTTTTCTTTAAAACTTTTGGTTTTTTGTAAACACATTACAAAATTTAAATAAAATTATTTTTTTTTAACTAAAATAAGGATATATGCTCTTATTTATTTTTATACTCTTAAGACTATTTCAGAAAAACATACGTTTAGCGAAACCCTCTCCTTGCAATCAAAATATTTGCTGTTATCAGTATTGTTCTAAATAATTATATGTTGGACTTCTTTTTTTAACAAAGTAAACTTTGAAAAAGACTAATGGTATATACATATCTTAATGTTTAAATTTGGTAATTTATTGCAAGTACTTTGTTGTTTTGTTTGGAAAAATATCCCTTTTGTAAGAATTTTGTTGGTCCTGAAAAGGACCGATTGTTTAATGTTCAGTAGTCTTGAAAAAGACTAATGGTATATACATACATATCTTAATGTTTAAATTTGGTAATTTATTGCAAGTACTTTGTTGTTTTGTTTGGAAAAATATTTCTTTTGTAAGAATTTTGTTGGTCCTGAAAAGGACCGATTGTTTTTAATGTTCAGTAGTATTGAAAAAGACTGATGGTTTTAGTAAAATTGCACTGGTAATTACTCGATCGTAACCGTAACGGGATTCGCAACTTGTTTTTTAATTTTTTGCCATTGGAAGGGGACATCACCGTCAGTAATTAGATAAGTTTTAATGTTTTCCCTAATTTGATTTACGAATCGAACTGTTTCATGCTGCTGCTGTGGTAAATTAGCAAATGTTTCGGGAAGCGCTGGGGAATATAACACGTCTTCATAACTCAAGCATCCAGAAATGTTGTTTGGTTTAGTTAAATAGTTATGTAATATACAACATGCCTTCACTACCAAGTCACAAGCTTTTAGCTCAACTTCTAGTGGTCGATGAAATATTCAAAATCTAGCCGCAAGTCTTCCGAAAGCTAACTCAACCCATTCTTGAACGACTTATCCGATAATTGAAAATTTCTTGGGAGGTTGTTAATTTTGAACTTCGGTTATATGCCTTCATCATGTGGCGATCTAGTCCAAATATATCATCCCCTATGAAATAATATGATGTTTTAGTGGTGGCAGTGGCGAATTTCATTCATTTTCGCCGTTGCAGAAAATTTCAAACTTCATATAAAAAAAATTTTCTCTGATTTTTTATATATGGAGTTTGACATTTTCTGCAACGGCGAAAATGAATAAATTCGCCACTGCCACCACCTGGTAAATTATTTCGCCATGGTCAGAAGTTTCTACAAAAACTTCTTAATCACAAAACAAAAACAACTAACATTAAGCAATAAAAATAAACGCAACACACAACTACACAAACACCTACATAACGACTAATAAAAATAGACAGCACGTACAAATCAAATTTAAAATAATAATGGAAGGTTCTGGAATCAAATAACAACGGATGGAGGAAGTTCTGGTATATTCAAAAGCCTTAACATTGGGTATATAAAAGCAACGGCCATACAGGCTGATTTCATTCTTAGTGAAAATGTCAACCAGTGAAGATCTTGTGGTAAAACAGATAACACAGTAGCCATCGCGTATTTTTTTTTTTTGGTACTAATCGCGAATAAGTAAATAATCGTCTAATTAAAGTGTAATTTAATTAAAGTAGTAAATAAATTGTGTTTATTTATTTTGCAGTAAAATAAACGTTTATTAATTTAAATAAACGTAACAATATGTTATTTTTCAATTGACGACACGTGTCTTTTCATTCCGAACACTTGTTCGTGTAACAACCAAAGATTAAAAAGAGCACAAACATACACGCGTGTTCCGCAACATACAAAACATAGAAACACACATAATTGATGTCTTTATTGCTTTCGAACAGTATAAAATATAAAACAAGTATTTTCTGAACCCTAGCATTCAGTTTGTGTAATTTTCTGAACTCTGACAATAAGCAAGAAAGTAAACTGAGAGTTTCCTATAGCACCCATTTAAAACATTTTGTCTGGACAATCATTGCTGCCGTATGTAAACAATGGTTTTGTAATGTGGCAGTGTTACAGCTGACTTTACACGCCGTCTTGACGAGCCATTGATTTGTTCAACCATTGAGCAATTTCATGTGCGCACATTAAAATGGCTTGTGTAGACCGTCGTTGTCGATGTCATGTTATTGTTCAAACAGCGTTGTCAGAACATTTGTTTGCACAACGTTGTCTGCCATCAAATGTCATTTTTATCTCAGGAGCAGTGCACTAAACGTCGTTTAAAACAATTGAAAATTTTGTAAATTTTAATTAAAATAAATATTTTATAAAGAAAAAAATATTAATTTATAAAGTGGTCGTGTTAAAACTTTTTTCGGATTGCTGAAGGTACATACATATGTACATACATACATATATAAGTAGGTATAAAAACAATAGCTGCGTTTTAGGTCAAAAGTAAACATACGGATAATAAAGTTCAATCTATTTTTTTATTTTAATGTATAATTTAATTAGCTATACGCAATGGATTGGGGAGTTGCTGACATTTTTAAAGTTATAGCCTTATACCGTCAATTTCCTTGCCTTTGGGAATATCGAAGCCAGGAATATAAAAGAATTGACTTAAAAAGAAACGCATGGGAGGAGATAGGAAAGGAAATGGGTAAGAGCGTGGAGGAGGTAAAAAAAATTAGGTATCTACGATCAGCTTACGTGGGAGAGAAAAAAAAATTGAGCAATCAAAGTCTTCAGGGTCTGCATCAGATGATGTCTATATACCACATCTTTTTTATTATAACGAATTTAGTTTTCTCGATTCGATGGTTGTATTGCGAAAAACATTAAGTAATTTGCTAAAGGTACGTTTAACTTATGCTTTTTATTAATTTCATGATTTAAGTGTTTTTTTAATAAAGGAATCATGGGATACGGTAGAATATAGCCCAGAACTGTTTTGTGAGCTAAGCCAAGCCTCTAGTCAAGACAGCAATTTGTCAACTTTCTCTTCAACTCCAACACCAGAATCTACAAAGCAAATCAAAGTGATGAAACGTGCAAAAACGGAAAGAAACAACAAATACAATGAAGTGCTTGATACAATTCTTTGCAACTAGCTCAGTTGCCAATAGTTGTTGCAACAAAAAAAAAATGGTTGAAATGCAGCAAATTTTGGCAGAAGCACTTGAACAAAATTCTAGAAAAGATATTTTGGAACATGCTATGTTTGACGCTGATATTAATACTTATTAATGTTAATGTTAAAAATGTTTTTTCATCTCAAAAGTGTTTTTGTAATAAGATGTATTTAACTTTTTCTTTAAAACTGTTGAATTTCTTCTTTGACGCTGTTATTAAAAGTTATTAACATTAATGTTCAAAATGTTATTTGATCTCAAAAATAATACTCTTAAATATGTACATATGTATATGTATTTAACCTTTTCTTTAAAACTTTTGGTTTTTTGTAAACACATTACAAAATTTAAATAAAATTATTTTTTTTTAACTAAAATAAGGATATATGCTCTTATTTATTTTTATACTCTTAAGACTATTTCAGAAAAACATACGTTTAGCGAAACCCTCTCCTTGCAATCAAAATATTTGCTGTTATCAGTATTGTTCTAAATAATTATATGTTGGACTTCTTTTTTTAACAAAGTAAACTTTGAAAAAGACTAATGGTATATACATATCTTAATGTTTAAATTTGGTAATTTATTGCAAGTACTTTGTTGTTTTGTTTGGAAAAATATCCCTTTTGTAAGAATTTTGTTGGTCCTGAAAAGGACCGATTGTTTAATGTTCAGTAGTCTTGAAAAAGACTAATGGTATATACATACATATCTTAATGTTTAAAATTGGTAATTTATTGCAAGTACTTTGTTGTTTTGTTTGGAAAAATATTTCTTTTGTAAGAATTTTGTTGGTCCTGAAAAGGACCGATTGTTTTTAATGTTCAGTAGTATTGAAAAAGACTGATGGTTTTAGTAAAATTGCACTGGTAATTACTCGATCGTAACCGTAACGGGATTCGCAACTTGTTTTTTAATTTTTTGCCATTGGAAGGGGACATCACCGTCAGTAATTAGATAAGTTTTAATGTTTTCCCTAATTTGATTTACGAATCGAACTGTTTCATGCTGCTGCTGTGGTAAATTAGCAAATGTTTCGGGAAGCGCTGGGGAATATAACACGTCTTCATAACTCAAGCATCCAGAAATGTTGTTTGGTTTAGTTAAATAGTTATGTAATATACAACATGCCTTCACTACCAAGTCACAAGCTTTTAGCTCAACTTCTAGTGGTCGATGAAATATTCGAAATCTAGCCGCAAGTCTTCCGAAAGCTAACTCAACCCATTCTTGAACGACTTATCCGATAATTGAAAATTTCTTGGGAGGTTGTTAATTTTGAACTTCGGTTATATGCCTTCATCATGTGGCGATCTAGTCCAAATATATCATCCCCTATGAAATAATATGATGTTTTAGTGGTGGCAGTGGCGAATTTCATTCATTTTCGCCGTTGCAGAAAATTTCAAACTTCATATAAAAAAAATTTTCTCTGATTTTTTATATATGGAGTTTGACATTTTCTGCAACGGCGAAAATGAATAAATTCGCCACTGCCACCACCTGGTAAATTATTTCGCCATGGTCAGAAGTTTCTACAAAAACTTCTTAATCACAAAACAAAAACAACTAACATTAAGCAATAAAAATAAACGCAACACACAACTACACAAACACCTACATAACGACTAATAAAAATAGACAGCACGTACAAATCAAATTTAAAATAATAATGGAAGGTTCTGGAATCAAATAACAACGGATGGAGGAAGTTCTGGTATATTCAAAAGCCTTAACATTGGGTATATAAAAGCAACGGCCATACAGGCTGATTTCATTCTTAGTGAAAATGTCAACCAGTGAAGATCTTGTGGTAAAACAGATAACACAGTAGCCATCGCGTATTTTTTTTTTTTTGGTACTAATCGCGAATAAGTAAATAAACGTCTAATTAAAGTGTAATTTAATTAAAGTAGTAAATAAATTGTGTTTATTTATTTTGCAGTAAAATAAACGTTTATTAATTTAAATAAACGTAACAATATGTTATTTTTCAGTTGACGACACGTGTCTTTTCATTCCGAACACTTGTTCGTGTAACAACCAAAGATTAAAAAGAGCACAAACATACACGCGTGTTCCGCAACATACAAAACATAGAAACACACATAATTGATGTCTTTATTGCTTTCGAACAGTATAAAATATAAAACAAGTATTTTCTGAACCCTAGCATTCAGTTTGTGTAATTTTCTGAACTCTGACAATAAGCAAGAAAGTAAACTGAGAGTTTCCTATAGCACCCATTTAAAACATTTTGTCTGGACAATCATTGCTGCCGTATGTAAACAATGGTTTTGTAATGTGGCAGTGTTACAGCTGACTTTACACGCCGTCTTGACGAGCCATTGATTTGTTCAACCATTGAGCAATTTCATGTGCGCACATTAAAATGGCTTGTGTAGACCGTCGTTGTCGATGTCATGTTATTGTTCAAACAGCGTTGTCAGAACATTTGTTTGCACAACGTTGTCTGCCATCAAATGTCATTTTTATCTCAGGAGCAGTGCACTAAACGTCGTTTAAAACAATTGAAAATTTTGTAAATTTTAATTAAAATAAATATTTTATAAAGAAAAAAATATTAATTTATAAAGTGGTCGTGTTAAAACTTTTTTCGAATTGCTGAAGGTACATACATATGTACATACATACATATATAAGTAGGTATAAAAACAATAGCTGCGTTTTAGGTCAAAAGTAAACATACGGATAATAAAGTTCAATCTATTTTTTTATTTTAATGTATAATATAATTAGCTATACGCAATGGATTGGGGAGTTGCTGACATTTTTAAAGTTATAGCCTTATACCGTCAATTTCCTTGCCTTTGGGAATATCGAAGCCAGGAATATAAAAGAATTGACTTAAAAAGAAACGCATGGGAGGAGATAGGAAAGGAAATGGGTAAGAGCGTGGAGGAAGTAAAAAAAATTAGGTATCTACGATCAGCTTACGTGGGAGAGAAAAAAAAATTGAGCAATCAAAGTCTTCAGGGTCTGCATCAGATGATGTCTATATACCACATCTTTTTTATTATAACGAATTTAGTTTTCTCGATTCGATGGTTGTATTGCGAAAAACATTAAGTAATTTGCTAAAGGTACGTTTAACTTATGCTTTTTATTAATTTCATGATTTAAGTGTTTTTTTAATAAAGGAATCAAGGGATACGGTAGAATATAGCCCAGAACTGTTTTGTGAGCTAAGCCAAGCCTCTAGTCAAGACAGCAATTTGTCAACTTTCTCTTCAACTCCAACACCAGAATCTACAAAGCAAATCAAAGGGATGAAACGTGCAAAAACGGAAAGAAACAACAAATACAATGAAGTGCTTGATACAATTCTTTGCAACTAGCTCAGTTGCCAATAGTTGTTGCAACAAAAAAAAAAAATGGTTGAAATGCAGCAAATTTTGGCAGAAGCACTTGAACAAAATTCTAGAAAAGATATTTTGGAACATGCTATGTTTGACGCTGATATTAATACTTATTAATGTTAATGTTAAAAATGTTTTTTCATCTCAAAAGTGTTTTTGTAATAAGATGTATTTAACTTTTTCTTTAAAACTGTTGAATTTCTTCTTTGACGCTGTTATTAAAAGTTATTAACATTAATGTTCAAAATGTTATTTGATCTCAAAAATAATACTCTTAAATATGTACATGTGTATATGTATTTAACCTTTTCTTTAAAACTTTTGGTTTTTTGTAAACACATTACAAAATTTAAATAAAATTATTTTTTTTTAACTAAAATAAGGATATATGCTCTTATTTATTTTTATACTCTTAAGACTATTTCAGAAAAACATACGTTTAGCGAAACCCTCTCCTTGCAATCAAAATATTTGCTGTTATCAGTATTGTTCTAAATAATTATATGTTGGACTTCTTTTTTTAACAAAGTAAACTTTGAAAAAGACTAATGGTATATACATATCTTAATGTTTAAATTTGGTAATTTATTGCAAGTACTTTGTTGTTTTGTTTGGAAAAATATCCCTTTTGTAAGAATTTTGTTGGTCCTGAAAAGGACCGATTGTTTAATGTTCAGTAGTCTTGAAAAAGACTAATGGTATATACATACATATCTTAATGTTTAAATTTGGTAATTTATTGCAAGTACTTTGTTGTTTTGTTTGGAAAAATATTTCTTTTGTAAGAATTTTGTTGGTCCTGAAAAGGACCGATTGTTTTTAATGTTCAGTAGTATTGAAAAAGACTGATGGTTTTAGTAAAATTGCACTGGTAATTACTCGATCGTAACCGTAACGGGATTCGCAACTTGTTTTTTAATTTTTTGCCATTGGAAGGGGACATCACCGTCAGTAATTAGATAAGTTTTAATGTTTTCCCTAATTTGATTTACGAATCGAACTGTTTCATGCTGATGCTGTGGTAAATTAGCAAATGTTTCGGGAAGATCTGGGGAATATAACACGTCTTCATAACTCAAGCATCCAGAAATGTTGTTTGGTTTAGTTAAATAGTTATGTAATATACAACATGCCTTCACTACCAAGTCACAAGCTTTTAGCTCAACTTCTAGTGGTCGATGAAATATTCGAAATCTAGCCACAAGTCTTCCGAAAGCTAACTCATCTCATTCTTGAACGACTTAGCCGATAATTGAAAATTTCTTGGGAGGTTGTTAATTTTGAACTTCGGTTATATGCCTTCATCATGTGGCGATCTAGTCCAAATATATCATCCCCTATGAAATAATATGATGTTTTAGCGACTTGTCCTGGAAGAGCTAGTTAAAGATTTCTCTTTTTAGATTTAAAAAAAAATTTAATTTATAAAGCGGCTATGCGCTTTCTTTATTTATTCCTTTAAAAAATGAATCTAAACTACACTTATGTTTAATACTGATGTTTGATTGAGACTCGTGTTAAATTTAGACTGCCCTCATGTCTAAAAATAATCTTTTTATATAATGTTGAGTTTTAGTACCTGTTTGCTTAAACTAGGGTTAGTTATGAAAATGTACATTCTTTATCTTATTTTTATTAACATACCCTTTTCTTTGGTTGTTTGTTTGTAAATTGTGTTTACTAAAAATGTGTTGATATTTTCTTATCTCTAGAATATGTTTACATTTGATATTTCCCTGAAATGAATGTCTTTGTCCTAAAGTGTTTGTATCTTTATTTCGATTACAATTTAGCATGTTATTACAAATAACATTGGTTTTGTTTTATTACAAATAATCTTTGTTTTATTACAGCTTATGTTTGTGTCTTAAAGTATGTTTTGTATCTTTGTTTTAGCTTAACATGCTTGATCTTGCTTTAGCTTAAATTATGTTTGTATCTTTGTTGTAGTTTAACATGCTTGATCTTGCTTTAGCTTAAATTATGTTTGTATCTTTGTTTTAACAACCTTGAGGTTGTAGTGTTCCTTAACTCTCCCCTTCCTAAATTAAATCGTACCGATTTAAACTGTATTAGCCTGTAGCTTTACTAGCTCATTTCTATAAAGAACTTTAAAATTTTCGTCTGCTTTGCGTTGTCTGTATATTATACAATATTTGGATATTTTTATAGCTGTGTATAGACAACTAATAATTCCAGTTGTAATTATTATTAAGTAAATAAATGACCTAAAGAGGTGATTTTCTACAGGTATATAAAATTTCTTTAATGAGTTATTAAATGCATATTCTGTGTCTGTATATAAAATTTCATTATCTCAAAACTTTCACTATGTTTAGTGTGTATTGCTTCTAGCAATCCGGCATGTATGTTTTTATAAGTTATGTTATGTATATGTACTTCGTCCGTGAATTCTAATGTTATTTCTGTTGTCGTATGGTTATTTACAGTGTGAGTTCTGTCTAATAATATAAATCCTTCGTCAATTTGTAATAGCAGTTGATTGTACTCTTGAATAATTGAACATTTAGCGCTCTGATTTTCTAGTAATGGTATGATATTTTCCCAAATTATTTTTACACTTTGTGATCCTAACATAGTCCGCATCTTGCTATTTCCTGGTCAGTAACAATTTTTCCGTGTCTAAAACTAATTGGAGTTACCTTAAAATAGTCACATTGGTTAGTTAGTACCGGGTATTTGTATACGTGATTATGAGTTCATAAGTTCTAGCGATGTGTATAGCTGCGTATTCCATTATGTTAATTATTGGGGTTCTTGTTAATTCATGCGTAATCACTTTCCTCAAATCCTCCATGTCCAAAGCTTCCGATAAGAACTCATTGTTTTTTGCTGCATTAATAGTTCGTGTTATTAATAAAAGTTGGTCATGCACTTGTTCTAAGATTATATGGTTTTTTATATTTTTCCGATTGATTGTATTAAGAATTTTTTCGAATCTAGAGTTTATTAATTTTTGTTTTGTATTATTTTCAATTAGTGTGTTAATAGCTTTCTCTATATTAATAACATCATCGTGATCCGGGATACCCGTAATAAATTTCAAGTCGTAACCTAAAAAATTTATTCCTCTTCTCTGAATGTTATGCTCTGTTATCTGTTTTATAAGAATTTCAATTTTTTCAATCCAAATTTGTTCTTCTACATTAGGTTTGTAATTACCACTAAGCACTTGCCTGTACGGCGAGAATATTTTTGTTAAGTTGCTTACATGAAATAAATAAGAATAATTGTCGAATAACAATGCGTCGTCACCTCCTTTCAATACGTATTTTTTTCCTGTTAGATTTTGTAGTTTAACGTCTGCTTGAATTATTGTTGCGGTTGTGATGACCATGATTAGTGATGTTAGGAATGTTATCCTCATTTTTTGTAAGTACATAATTTTTTATATTATTTTTATGTATGATCTGCCCTCCTTGAGTTAAGATAGTGTCCTCACGATTTTCCTGAACTATGTGTTTTTTGTATCTGCTATCGCTCTTACTTCTGATGTTAGTTCTAGCTACCAACACTTGATCTCCATGTTGAAATGTCCTATGCTTTGATCCTTGATTTAACCTTTGTAGTGATTTCTGAGAAGCATTTCTTAATTTATTTTGTATATCCTCCTTAGAGAATTTTATTAAATTAAAATGAATATCTTTGGGTTTATATCCTGTAACTGAATGTGTAGAGTTGTTTATTTCTTTTACCGCTAGGAATAACTCCTCCGTTGCTGATGTTTCTTTATGTATCTTAAATATTTGGGATAGTTCTGATATTGAATTGTGTGCTCGTTCGACTTGTCCGTTTGCTTTATACCTGTGTACTGGGGTTTGTATCTTTTTACTGTTATGTTTTATACACATTTGGTTCACCATGATCGTATTCAAACATTTTTCATTATCTGTCATTAATCGTTTGCAGTTTGGAAAATTATTAATGAGAATTTCTTCTAGTTTTCTGTTCATATCAGCCCTTGAGTCGATGTCTCTGATAACTATGTATTTAGAGAAATTATCTATACTTAGAAGATACTGTTTATGCTCGTTGAACTAAATGTCTATATGTATGTATTCCCCTGGATGTTCGGGAATATCCGAGTGTTGTAATGGTTCTTTTGTTGGGTTGCGTTCGTATTTACCATACAAACATGCAGTGCATTTCTTATTAAATGCCTTACAGTGTTTTCTCATGTCCGGCCAGTAATATTGTTCTAATAGTTCGTGTATATTATTTTATAGCCTCTATGTGCTCTCTCGTGTGTTTCTTGTACTAATCGAATTTGTTCCTCTCTTTTCGTTATATCTCTTAATCTTATTGCTGTGTACGAATTTGGTGGTATTGAATGTATTCTTTATGATTCTACCGTATTTAAATAAATCTTCAGCTGTAGCATATATGGCGGTGATTTTTTGGGGTTGAATGCACTTTTTTAGTTCGGTAATTAAATTTTTCTCGTTAGTAAATCTGATAATATGACGTAATTTACTCTGAAATATTATTTGTGTATGTATTTCATCAGATACTTCATTTGGTATGAGTTCAATTTGTATTCCATACGCATTAAATGATTGTGATACAGTTTTTATTATTTGTTCACTTGAGCTATCACTTGAATGAACCGTGCCTACTGATGATGTATTTATAGCTTGTCGCGATAATGCGTCCGCCACAACATTTTGTGTACCAGGTTTATAGGTTAATTTAGCACCATAGTCTTCGATGATGGCTTTCCATCGTGTTAGCTTGGGGTTAGGATTTTTGTCTGAGATTGCGTATGTCAATGACTGATGGTCAGTAAAGATGGTCAAGTCAGCTATGCCGTATATGTAGTTACGTAATTTCTTTAATGCCCAAATTATAGCCAGTAATTCTTTTTCGTTAGTACTATAATTTTGTTCGATGGTGCTGAGTGTACGAGATAAAATATAAATTGGGTTCCTATTTTGACTTAGAACAGCTCCAATAGCTATGTTGGAAGCATCTGTTGTAAGTTCAAATGGTTTATTAAAGTTGGGTTGGTATAATTCCACTTGCTCTTTTAGACTATTTTTTAATTTGTTTACAGCTTCTATGGCTGATTGTTCCAGTTTAACCTCTGTATTTTTACTTTTATTTTTACCAATGTGAGCATTTTCTCCTTTTAGGTGCAAAGTTAAGGGTTTTGAAATTTGAGCATAATCTTTTACGAATCTCCTATAGTAACCAGTAAGTCCCAAAAAACCTCTGAGGTCTTTTAATGTTTTCGGTATTGGAAAATTTTCTATTGCCTTTATTTTTTCCGGGTCAGTGGTTATTTTATTATATTTTACAATATGTCCGAGATATTCTACTTCTTCCATGAAGAATTTTGATTTCTCATTGGACACTTTTAAGTTCGCCTTATTTAGGGCATTAAAAATAGTATGGATATGTTGTGTGTTCCTCTGGCGAGGAAGAATATATAATTACGTCGTCTATGTATACGTAAGCAAATTTTCCTATAAATTCTCGTAAAATATCATCCACACATCTTTGAAAAATGGAAGGAGCGTTCTTTAAGCCGAAAGGCATACGTAAAAACTCATATTTTCCGCCATTTACACAGAAAGCAGTCTTCTCTCTATCCTTTTCCGTTATCCTAATTTGGTGGAATTCTGATTCCAAGTCGAGTGTGGTAAAGTATCTAGCTTTTCCTAGATTCTGTAAAGTTATATTTATATCTGGAATTATATATCTGTCAGTAACTGTATGTTCGTTTAGTTTTCTGAAGTCTATCACCATCCTACGTTTCGGTTTATCATTCTCATCAGTTCCTTTTTTGTGAACTGTTAATATAGGTGAATTATAAGGACTAAAGCTTTTTTGAATAATACCATCTGCTAGTAATTTTTTTATTTCTTTATTAACGAATTCTACGTCATTCATATTGCCCGGGTACTCTTTTATCCAAATTGGGTCATCTGTAGTTGTTTTAATGCTTGCCTCAATAGTTGTAGTAAAAGGTAGGGGACCTATTTTATTATTACCTATCATTAATTCTTCAATCTCTTTTCTATATTCTTCACTTCCTATGGTGAAATTTATGTATGCATTATCCTTTCTTTCAAATCTTATTTCGTTACTGTTTATTATTGCGCCCAGATTTCTTATTCCGTCCCATCCTAATATTAAGTCAAAATTATCTATCGAATCTATTTCGAAGAAATCTATGTCTTTTCGCATAAATTTAATAGTTTGTTTAGTATTGACTATTGATTTACCATGCATACTTATAATTTGTAAAGGTTTAATTTTTTCTGAATGGTTAAACTTTAAAGATTTTTTTATATAATGGTGGGTTGCGCCTGTATCTATTAGCACTTCAAAAATTTTTTCTCCATCATTCATTATAATAAAGGGCAACACATTTTTTTAGTTTAAAGACTTAGTAACTATTTTATTTACGGTACCTGTTTCTACAATAATACTTTGGTTATCATCTTCCGCTGCAAGGTTATTGCTTCTCAGAAATTTAGATTGGTGAAATTGTGTGCTGGGTTCTCGGTGTCTCTTCCAAGGATGATGTTGTTGATTATGAAAATTCGTTCTGCGATGTTGATTGGTGTTACTTTTTGATGTGTCCATTGGTTCTGGACGTGGTTGATACTGATGTTGGGTAGGCACTTCTCTTTGTTGATGGATATACGATGGACGTATGTGATGATGATGATGGTTGTTATTTTATTTACGGTACCTGTTTCTACAATAATACTTTGGTTATCATCTTCCGCTGCAAAGTTATTGCTTCTCAGAAATTTAGATTGGTGAAATTGTGTGCTGGGTTCTCGGTGTCTCTTCCAAGGATGATGTTGTTGATTATGAAAATTCGTTCTGCGATGTTGATTGGTGTTACCTGATGATGTGTCCATTGGTTCTGGACGTGGTTGATACTAACGTTGGGTAGGCACTTCTCTTTGTTGATGGATATACGATGGACGTCTGTGATGATGATGATGGTTGTTATTGGGTCTTTGTATTGGCTGTACATAATTTCTCTGTTCATTGCTGGAGTATGATAATCGTAATTTTCGATGCTCGTCATCGTGTTCTATGGTGCGTGCTACCGCAAAAGCATGTTCCAAATCCTTTATTGGATTTCCATATAGTGTGGAACGTATGTACGAGTTACTAATTCCGTCTTTGAAGACTCGTACAGCTTCTTGAGTGGCTTCATTTGACATTACATCTATTACCTCTTGTGAATGACCGGACATGGCAATTTTGGAAGTGATTAAGGTGAGAGCTTTATTAATTTCATCATGAAATTCTGATAAGTTGCGTCTACCTTGTGTTAATTTCTTCATTTCATCCGGAAGTAAATATAATGGTCTCTGATCGGCATAAGTATAATCTAGTCTGTTTCGTATAGCATCGAAATTGAATATTGTGTTGTGATTTGTTAATACGTTTGCGGCTGCGCCTTGTATCTTCGTTTTTATTATTGACAGGGCTTCTACGTATCTATTTGAGTTTTGGTGAATTCTGATACCTTCCATAAGCCTCGATACGTCTTCCCTCCAAATTCGGTATCTTGCGATATTGCCGTCGAATACTGGCAATGCTTTGAATACGTCCAGATTAATTTCCTCGCGTGTGTTGTATGAGACGTTCACTGGTTGTAATCTAGCCGTTGCTGGTGGTGCTATGCCTCGGTTGATTGGTATTTGATCGAGTCTTTCTTTCAGAGTTCTATTCTCTTCCTGAATATTTTGTAGCATGATCTGCAAACTAGCCATTTGTTGGATCATTGTACTTAGGTCGGCTTGTGTCATTTCTTCCTAAATTTTTTAATTGTTTTCATAAATTTCTTCACCACATTTTTTCTTCACTATGTGCAATAATTTTACTTATGTGGAAAAGTTTTATATATATATTTTTTCCTTTAAAGATCCTTTTCTTATGAAGGATTCTTCCTTGCTGCGACAAGGATGCTTTGGTCCGCTCGTTAGAAGGATAAAAATATAGTATCCTCCTGGCAGGATCGCCAGTTAAAGATTTCTCTTTTTAGATTTTTAAAAAAATTAATTTATTAAGCGGCTATGCGCTTTCTTTATTTATTCCTTTAAAAAATGAATCTAAACTACACTTATGTTTAATACTGATGTTCGATTGAGACTCGCGTTAAATTTAGACTGCCCTCATGTCTAAAAATAATCTTTTTATATAATGTTGAGTTTTAGTACCAGTTTGCTTAAACTAGGGTTAGTTATGAAAATGTACATTCTTTATCTTATTTTTATTAACATACCCTTTTCTTGGGTTGTTTGTTTGTAAATTGTGTTTACTTAAAATGTGTTTGATATTTTCTTATCTCTAGAATATGTTTACATTTGATATTTCCCTGAAATGAATGTCTTCGTCCTAAAGTGTTTGTATCTTTATTCCGATTACAATTTAGCATGTTATTACAAATAACCTTGGTTTTGTTTTATTACAAATAATCTTTGTTTTATTACAGCTAATGTTTGTGTCTTAAAGTATGTTTTATATCTTTGTTTTAGTTTAACATGCTTGATCTTGCTTTAGCTTAAATTATGTTTGTATCTTTGTTTTAGTTTAACATGCTTGATCTTGCTTTAGCTTAAATTATGTTTGTATCTTTGTTTTAACAACCTTGAGGTTGTAGTGTTCCTTAACTAGCTTCGTCAGCTGGAATATTCATAGACCCATTTTTTAGGTGGTTATATAAACTTGAGTTCTTCAAAATCACAACATCAGACGCTCTGCCATTACCACCTACATCAATGTAGATAAACCGACTGCTACAATCAACCACCCCTTAAAGGACAACACTAAAAAGCCTTTATAGTTGTAGAAATCACTTCCAGAATGTGGTGGGGCTTTAATACGGATATGTTTTCCATCAATTGCGCCCAATGTATGAGGAAACTGCCATCGATTTTGAAAACCATTTGCGACAGACTTCCATTCATTGGCGGTAGTAGGAAGCTGAAAAATTAATTATTAGATTTGTAAACAGATGTTGTTTGCTATAAAATTAATTACCTTTAAATATTCCTTTTGTAAACTCTCAATAATTGCCTCTAAAACCTGCAGAACAAACGTGCTTATAGTTTTCCTTGAAACTCTGGAAATGAATTCCAATGATCTGTAAGAATCACCTGTGCCAATAAACCGTAGGGTAACTGCTAAGCGCATTCTAGAGGAGATAGCAAATCGCATCAACGTATCTTGTTTTTTAATTCTATGGTCGATCTAACATTATGCAAAAGTAAACCTTATTGAATGTGTTAACATTTAAAAACATAACAACAATATGTACTTACTGCAGCTAAGATGTGTTCAAAATCAGAAATATTGATATGGCAACAATTTTGAAACTCTGAGCTTTCCCATAATAAATCTTTTAGCAAATGAGCTTTTGGTTGCTTCCTTATATGTTTAACCACCAAAATAAAATACTTTTTATAATTTTTGATTTTTAATGCAAAGGTAACATAAACACTTTTATTTCAACTAATGTTACAATTCAAATAATCATTTTATAATTTTTACTATTTACAAAATATGAAAAACAAACTAGATTAAAATTATTGAAGAATTAATAACAGGGGTTGTTTTTGTGCAAAGTTGTCGCCACATTACTCCCCTTCCAATAAGGTTGTTATTCAACTAACTGTATGAACCTTTTTGGTATGTTCGTTGTCCTACCAGATTGTAATATTTTTTTTTCAGGTATATATACATTTTCTTTACGTTGCTGATGTGGTGTTTCTTTAATATCTTCTTGTTTTTTTGGAAATTTTTAAATCATATTTATTAGGCTCGAAGCCTGGTGTTTTTCTGTGTTTCCCGAAGCATGTTTTAGGTCCTTATTGAGTAGAAACGCAGCTTTCACTCTGTTTATACTTACTTTAACGATTTTACCAGATATATTAATGTCAAAGTTCTTATCGATACGATTTATGACTTTATATGGTCCATCGTATTGTGTCTTTAGTGGTCCTCGTACCGTGTCGTCTCGCAAAAAAATATGAGCACGGGTTGCTAGTTATTTTTGTACAAAAATATTTTGTAACGAGTGATTCGACGTTGGAACTGGTTTGAGGTTGCTGATAACGTTTCGAAGATTCTTTACAAAATCACTTTCAATATATTCTTCACTTTGTTGCTCAAAAAATTCGCACGGTAATCTGATTGTAGATCCGTATACCATTTCAGCAGCTGATGCGTTTAGATCAGGTTTAAATGTCGCTCTCAAACCTAAAAATACAATTGGTAAACTGTCTGTCCACTTGGTTGTTGTATGGCATTTTATCGCATTTTTAAGGGTACGGTGCATGCGCTCCACTAGCCATTAGCCTGTGGGTGGTACGCTGTTGTTCTGAGATGTTTAGAGCCCGTCAGTTGAGTCAATTCCTTAAATAACTTTGACTCGAATTGCCTACCCTGGTCGGTAGTTATAATGCTTGGCATACCATAATGAGATATCCATCCATTCAGAAATGCTCGTGCTACTGTTTCCGCCGTTATGTCTATCATAGGAATAGCTACAGGCCATCGAGTGAATCTGTCCACACAGGTTAACCAATATCTAAATCCATCTGATATTAGAAGTGGTCCCACAATATCGACATTTACGTGGCGAAACCGTTGATTTGGAACACTGAATGTTTGTAAGGCACTTCTATTATGTTTATTTACCTTAACTTTTTGGCATTCCAGACAAGCATCAACCATTTTATTGACATCATTTTTTACATTCTTCCAAACAAAACGTTCGGTAATCAGTCTAACTGTTGAGCGTTTTCCTGGATGAGATATGTTATACACTGCTTTAAATATTTGCTTCCTGAATGGAGTAGTTACATAGGGACGAACTCTTTCCGTTGAAACATCACACCACAAAGGTACTTGAGAATAAGGCAGTTGTACAGATTTTAGTTGTAAAGAGGAGGCTCAATGCAAGTTCTTTAAAATTTACTTGGTCATCATTAAGCATTGCTTCAACTCACGATAAGGCATCGGCAACGATGTTATGTTTTCCCGAAATATGTTGAATATTTGTTGTATATTTGCTTATAAAGTTAAGTTGACGAATTTGTCTAGGAGTAGCTTTATCTGGAGCTTGTTGAAAAACATACGTGAGCAGCTTATGGTCCGTTAAAATTATACAATTACGACCATCAATCATATGTTGGAAATATCTGACGGCTTGGTAGACTGCCAGTAACTCTCTGTCAAACGTGCTATATCTCTTTTGTGTGTCAGACATCCTCATGTATTGCTGCCCCAACACAAAAATTGCTAGCATCGACATGAAGGACAAGATTAGCATTTAAAGATGGATGGACCAGTAAAGTTGCTTGAGCAAGGCTATTTTTACATTCTTCAAAAGCTGATGTCGCCTCATCGTCCCACTCGACTACTGTTTGGTCGTTTTTCTTATTAGATTTTATTAACTTTTGTAGCTTATCTTGTTTCAATGCAGCATTAGGAAGAAAACGCCGAAATTTAAAAGTGCTATAAATCGTCTTAGATCACAAGTATATTTTGGTTTATTGAATTTCAAGATTGCCTCAACTTTTTCTTTTGTAGGAGCTATACATCTTTTGTTATACAATGACCAAAAAAATTTATTTCCTTTTTCCCAATAACACATTTCGAAACTTTTATTTTTAAGTTATGTTGCCGAAGACGATCAAAAACAATTTTTAAATGACGGATGTGTTCTTCCTCATTTTATGATGCCACGCAAATATCGTCAATATAAACAATGACAAAATCCAAGTCACCAAAAATTTGATCCATATAGCGTTGAAAAGTCTGACTGGCGTTTCGGAGACCAAATGTCATAACGTTGAACTCGAATAAACCAAATGGCGTCACGATAGCAGTCTTCTCTCGATCTTCAGGTGCTATGGGTATCTGCTGATAAGCTCGTTCCAAGTCAAGTGTACTGAATATGGACTTGTTATGTAACCTTTGGGTTATGTCATGAATGTGCGGAATGGGGTACCTGTCTGGCTTCGTAACTGCATGTAAACGCCTATAATCGCCGCACGGTCGCCATTTGCCTGCTGTTTTCTTTGGTGTCAAATGTAATGGGCTGGACCATTGACTACTACTAGGGCTACATATTCCTTGTTTTAGCATGTACTCAAATTCTTTTTTCGCAAGGGCTAGTTTTTCTGGATTCAGGCGTCTAGGCTTAGAGAATACTGGTGGACCCTCAGTAATTATATGCTGAAAAGACCCTGATTGTCCAATACTATTTGTGTATTTAAAAGGTTGAGTTAGATCTGCATATTCGTCTAGAAGTTTTTTAACCCAACCATTTTTCACTGGTGAAATAGTATGAATCTGCTCGTGATAGCTTTTGAAAAAAATTATACTTGCCATAAGTTTTGTTTTGTTGTCAATTAACTTTTTCTTGCGTACATCAATTAAGAGATAATAAGCATGTAGAAAATCTATGCCTATTATTGGCTTGGTTGCATCGGCAATCAGAAATTCCCAGTCCATTTTTCTTCGTAAACCAAAGTCGATTGATATTATTTTTGTGCCATAGGTTTTTATCGGTGTACCATTTGCAGCGTATAAATTGTAAACGTGTGGCATATTGCGATTTAAAGGTGATATAACAGAAAAATCAGCACCGGTATCAATTAAATATTGAAGTTTGGTTTTCTTGTCTGTTACGAATAAACGACGGCTTATAGCTGCTGCCGAAGACAGAGCAGAAGATAGTTTTCCTCCTTCAAGTTTTTAAATTGACAGGGTTCCTCGCACTTACGCGCTTTGTTTCCGTACCTATTATGAAATTTGCAAAAAGGAAAACGTACTTTTGGTCTTGATTTACTACATTTACGCTGTCGTTGTGTTGAACGGTTTCTGTCATACTGACTTATACGTATTTATTTTATTTGGTTTCGCAGCTCTTCAATTTCTGCTTTTAAAGTCAAATCTTGTTAAACTGTAGCTATAGTCGAATAATTTTGAACCTCCATTAATTTATCCGCTTGTAGAGCCATTTGGGTAGAACTGCCATCAACGATAGTAACAACAGAACGAATAGTCTCTGGCAAACGTTCAATCCACAATGATTTTAACACGTCATCAGATATTTTGTTGCCAGCTAAGTCCTTCATTCGTTTAAGAAGTTGGGAAGGCTTAAGATTACCCAATTCAATCTCTTTGATCAACTTCCTCGATTTCCGATGATCTGAGTCGGTAAATTCAGCAATCAATGATTTTTTTACAGCATCATATTTTCCCTCTTGCGGTGGATTGCGTATAATATCTGCTACTTGAAGTAAGTACTGAGGTTCCAGCGACGAAATTACATGGTGGTACATTGTTTCATCAGCTTTAATGCCAGCTACTGCAAACTGTGATTCCATCTGGATAAAATATATGTCTGGTTGCTCTTTGCAAAATATTGGTGGCTTGACGCCAACTCTGAAAACTTCCCGAGCATCATTTTCAGTCCATTTTATGCTACCGGACGGTGTTGAAAATTCCTCTTCGTCAGATGTTGCTTTGCTACCTTTATTTTCCATTTTTAATAATTAGTGGGGTCACCAATTTGGTTGTTTGGCAATTTTTGATTTTTAATACAAAGGTAACATAAACACTTTTATTTCAACTAATATTACAATTCGAATAATCATTTTATAGTTTTTACTATTTACAAAATATGAAAAACAAACTAGATTAAAATTATTGAAGAATTAATAACAGGGGCTGTTTTTGTGCAAAGTTGTCGCCACAAGCTTCTAAACTATGTAGTTGTCGTTTTTCTAAAAATGGATTTACCCAAAATCGTTTCTCTCTGGGTTCTTCTTCTTCACATAAATCCATTAATTCTTTCAGATCTTTAAGAGCCTCTAAAAGAACAGCATAGTTTTTAAATGCCATTTTCTATAATAAAATAAATTAACTTTTTAAAATAAATTTATAACGTACACTACTTACGTACATACACATGTATTTTTATTTAATTTTTTAAAATAAAATAATTTTTTATTATTGCACCACGAAACAACACCGATGACAAACAGAAAATTATGAAAAAATATAACAAGAACATCGACACGTTTTCTCCACACAGAAAAACATGAACAAATTTTTGTTCCCTATTTTGCCGACGTTTTGTTCATCTGCGAACAAAACAATAGCTCGTCAAGACGTAGTGTTATGTTATTGTGTTTTTTTAATGTGCAAGAATTGTAATTTTTTAATTTTGTTTTTTAAAATGAGTGAAAAAAGAAAATTACTTGTGGTGTTAGCCCTTGAAATGCTTAAAGCATTAAAAAAACTTTAAAAAGTGTCGGAGTGAAACGACTTTTAAAGCATAGGAGATCTGTGGGCTATTTTCACACATTGGTTCTATTAATGCGTTTAAAAAGTTTGGTATCTTTTATAAATTTTCACCAGATGGATCTTAAAACGTTTGATGACCTACTTAAAATTTAAGGGCCTGGTTTGCAAGCTATTCCCATCCGCATCCAAGGGCATATAAAACCAGCGGAGAGATTATCTTTAACATTAAGGTAAAAGATGTTGTATAACAAAGTAATAATAACAATATTTGTTTTCATAGATACTTGGCAAGTTGGGATTCTATGAAATTGGTTGGATATTACGGATTTCGATTGGAGCGTCCACTACATCCAAAATAATAATAACAACACTAGATTTAATATGGAAGAAGTTGCAATTGTGTTTCCCAAACCGACAACTGACATGTGGAAAATGTTGCGTTCAATTTTTACAAACGTTGGGGATTCCCAAATTGCTTGGGAGCCATAGATGGAAAACATGTAGTAATTCAAGTATGTATTTAAATGTTTTAAATTTCTCTTAACCTTATATTGCAGGCTTTACCAAATTATAATTCGCTTACATGTAATTATAAGCATACACATAGTATCGTGATATGGCTGATGATATTGGTGCTTTGAGCCATAACAGGTGGAATTTTTAGGAATTGTAACTTTGGAAAAGCCATTTTTGAAACTCTCCAGACATGTATTTTCCTAGTCAAAAAATTTACCCATCAGTACAATACATTTTCCATATGTTTTTCTAACCGATAAAGCTTTTCCGCTCAGAAAAAACTTGTTGCACCCTTTTCCTAGACGTGCTACTGGAAATATTCCACCTCAGCTGAATATTTTCAATAAACATCTTTTAAGGGCAAGAAGAGTGGTAGAGAACTCTTTTGGTAATCTCTCAAATCGTTTTAGAATGTTTAAAAACCAATAATTGCCAGCAAACACACTCTCATAAACGTAGTTAAATCCACAGTTTGTCTACACAACTTCCTTCGAGAAAGAGCCTGTCCGAATTATACGCCAGCGGATCTAATTGATAGGAAGAGTAAAGATGGGGTTTTAAGCCCTGGAACGTGGCGACAGGAAAGCACCGAGGCACTGTGGTCAATATTTTGAGATAGCGGCCAAAACTCCTTTTGGTTTTTGTTCTCCGATTTTAAAGTTATTAGACTCGTATGAAAGTAGACAGTAGTAAACCTCGGAAGCCAGAAAATTAGAACTCTATTTCAACTATTTCACTGAGAACAGGGTGGTCCAAGATGGGCTTTTTCAGAATTTAGTAAATTTATGATATTTTTAGTTAATTTTTAAAGTTTAAATGACCATACCTTTTTTGTTTTTCAAGATTTTTGGACGAAATAAATTTTGTGTTATAACTTAACTTATTTCCTATTACTGGTAAACAACTTGAAGCTCTACTGTTTTCAGAACAATTTAAATATTTTTTTAAAAAAGGTTAAATTTCTCGCAAATTTCCTACTTCATAGAGTACAACTCCTGTGAGTCAAGCTGAGTCAAAACACAAATTTACTATTTTGTAGTCCTAACTCTCCCCTACATTCCTATATATACATGTCCATGCATCGGGACTGCACTTTTTGAGCTACAGCAATTTTTCTGACCCAAGGTAAGATATTCGGTAAAAATGAATGTCATATTTTTTAAAAAGCCATCAGTAACTACCACGGAAACTGGAAAAGGTGGTCGACCAGCAAAGCCAATTGATAATTGTAGTGAAAGATCACGAAGACGCAAGCTTAAACATATCGATAAAGAAGTTTCTTGTAGCATCATAAAGGATTTATTTCTGCATCAAATTCAACCATCGAAAACTAAAAAGAGTAAAATTGCTATCATTAAAAAAATAGTGGAAGCAAGCTTCAGACGCAGAAAAAGGATTTTAGAAAGTATGCTGACACCAACTGAAGAAAATAAATTTACTCCAGAAGAAGCATTTGCACTATTTTTGGATTTGAAAATGATTAAAAACCAATATAAAGAATTGCGGAAGCGAACCAATGAAAAAAAATTGTGGAATTTTTCCATCATATCGAGATATAGTTTCTGCCCAAAAAAGATTGCTTACCTTCATCAACTGTTATTAGTGTAACTTCAAGTTCAGCAGAAATAAAATTGCAGGATCTTCTTGAATACACTGCAGAACGATTATTAAAGACATTTGATGCTGACTATTTAAAGAAGTTTAAAAATTGCAGCATGACTTTAATTTCTAAATGGGGATGTGATGGGTCCTCTGGCCAGAAACAATACAAACAATATAATGCGGAAAATTCATCAGATGCCAATTTATTCATGATTTCTTTCGTTCCATTTCGTTAAACAAAAACTTATATTGGTTCAGAGCCGTCAACTAGTAGAGCTGCAGAGATAGATGTATGGAAGAATAAAATTTCCTCGTCAACAAAATTTTGTAGACCAATAAAGTAGATACAAAAAAAATTTGTCAGTATGCTAATGAGACAGCAACCCTTTATAACCAAAAAAATTTTTGGAGACATATGCCAACCACAGTTCACAAATTTTGTTCCATGGGGAACAAATAATTCAGCACCATATGCTTCCAATTGGAGATCTCTCAGAAGAAGCGCAAGAAAAAAGGAGCTAAGACTACAGATTCTTTCGCGAGCACAATACAAGAAAATTTTTCAGATATTGTACTAATGAAGATCTTATTAATATTTTGTTGTGCACATCAGACCCATATATGTCCAGTATTCGCAAAAATGGAAATCAACCTCATTAGAGTTAGATGAAGAAGCTAAACAACTACTGCAAAATGAAAATCAAAGCTATTTGGAAGAAATTTTTACTAATTTAATTTTAATTTTTTAATTTTAATTTTTATTAATACATTTAAATTAAATATATGTGCACTTTAAATCAATAGTAAAAGTTTACTTAAACTGTTCTGTATATAATATATCCAAATGGTATTGATATTGTTGGGAATTTCAGTGTTATTTTTCAGTTTAATCCTCACAAGAATTAGCTTTCTTCCAAAAAAAAACCAACCTTTCGCCCCTGTGAATATTGAGACTGAATAAATGTCAGTGGCCAAATGTTGGCATTTTCTGACCAAAATTAAGTTTAGGAATAATAAATAAGTATCGGTTGTAAAATACGATTGAAGAAAATAAGAAATTATAAAAAAAATACCTATTTAAAATGTCAAAATATTAAACTTTTATATGGAAACTCAACAAAAAATTAAAATGCATTTTTAACTCCACATTACTTACGTTCCTATCAGTCGATGTTTACGTTTGAATACGCAAATTGAAGCTTAAAGTCCCTCCTATTGAACAAAACAAATTGCGTAAAAAAATACCAACTCGGTCAAAAGTTATAGAGTTTTGACCGCTATTTTGCGAAATTGACCACTGTGCGAGGGTTTACTTTCAATAGGACGCGTTGATTCAAACCGCTCATCAACAGACGCTATAGCAGTTAGAAATGCTTTCAAAGATTATTTCAACAACATACAATAGTTATATTTAAAACTTTTCGAATAAATTAAAAAAACCAACCATTTTTATTTTAGAATTTATTCTTTAATATTAAGACATGAAATTAAATAAAATTATTCGTTAACAAAAAATAATACTAATGTATGTATTTGTACTTCATTTCATTCAAGACTACTTAGGATTAATAAAAAAATAAATTAATTCATTTAATGCCTTTTGTTGTAAAAATATTAATACAAAAGTTTTTGAATAAATTTAATTTTGTTGGTTTTTTTAGTTTCTTAACTCCTTGCTGTTTAGACCTGAATTTTTTTGTTATAAATAAAAATACCTTTTATTTACAATTTTTCCCGACGTTTCGTAGATCTTTTGTCTACTTTTTCAAGGGATCGTCTATTTAAATAATAAAACAATTATTACAATACATTGTATACATTGGCACAACAAAAAGATATTTAGAAACAAGAATGGGAGAACATAAGATCGACATAGCAAAGAAAAAAGAAACAACAGCACTCGCACAACACATACTACAAACTGGACACACAACTGGTATTGATAATGTTAAAATACTGGACATAGAAAACATTGAAAAAAAGCGATTCACAATCGAGAGCTTACGTATACAACAGAAAATACACAAAACAATGAACCTGAAAGAAGATACAGACAACATAAACGCAAGCTACAGAGTGGTTTTAAACAATAATTTTTAAATAAACTGTGATATTAAATTTTAAGATGTGTTTGTTATTTTTGTTTTTTGTTTTGTTTTTAAATAATTTTTAAAAGTCCAAATGTTTTAAATTTTTGTTTAAATGTAAAATCCCACAATTTTGTTAGTAATTTGTTGTTCTTTTTGTAAAAAAAAATTATTGTAATAATTGTTTTATTATTTAAATAGACGATCCCTTGAAAAAGTAGACAAAAGATCTACGAAACGTCGGGAAAAATTGTAAATAAAAGGTATTTTTATTTATAACAAAAAAATTCAGGTCTAAACAGCAAGGAGTTAAGAAACTAAAAAAACCAACAACAAAGTAAGTGACCAAATGAATACACAAAATAAATTTAATTTTGCTGATGTTCTGTTATCAGAGACATTAACTTTACCTTCAAAGAACCTTTTAGATTTTCTGAATCTTTTACAAATTCTACTTCCAAAGCAGAAAAGAATGGATCTCTTTTCTGAATACATGATTTAGTTGTTACCTCTGTAGCTAAGTTAATTATGATTTTTAAACTTTCTTTGTGTTCTTTTTCTGCATCATCAAGCTTTGTTTGCCGTTTTTTAGGTGCAAATCACTTGATTTGAATGGAGTCAAACTCTGTGAGCTTAGTAGACTGTTGTCTGTCGGCCATTCAAGGTCATCGAGAGGCGCGTCATTCACCTCTGGATCATTTCCATTTCGTTAAAGAGACTACGAAAACCTTCCTTATTGGAATTAGAATAGTTTGTGGCCGTGCATCTGTAAAATATAGCGAATAAAAAAGGAAACAAAATTTCTTATTCAAAAACTTCACTCTTTATCCTTCTGTTAACAAAAACTGTGAAAACCCCTTTACATCCACTCGTTCGCTGCAACTTATTCCGCCACTATATTTATGTTACCTACGTAACTTTTTCTAAAGATTTTGACTAAGGTACATTTATTTTACAAGGTAATAGCGTCTCTACAGCAAATACAACATTTGCAAAAACAACATGTCATTTTATTGTTGCTTTGTGAGTGGAAATGTCAAAAATAGAAAAAGAAAATAAAAGATAATTGTTCTAAAAACAAACCCTCTCTTTGTTCTGCATATGCTTGTTGTTAGTATTTTTTGAAATTCGTAAACAAAAGTAGGAAAATATAAACAACTTTTGACATGTCCAACTACAAACCAGCTGGGCGGACGACACTACCTAGTAAAATAAATGTACCTTGATTTTGACTTTCCTTTCCTGAAAACAAGCAAAATTGATGAAAAATTTCGATTTCTAAACAAAAATGTTCTTACGATCTATTCCAGCTGTTGCTTATATCATACATACATTCCCTTCCAGGCTTCTTTATTTCCTCGATAAGCTTTTGAACAATTAAAATCTTATTTTCCATTTTGTATACACTTTAAATTGCAATACAAAACATAATTGTGCAAATTTTATGTAAATGGGCAACTCGAGTATAATTTAGCTTTGAGATGACAAATTTTACTTATTGTCAACTAAGTTCAAGTTTGTCTGGACAAAATATGAAATCAAGCCCATGGCGCAATAATACCAGGTGAATGCATTACCTTTTACGTGTATTTTGTTTTTGGAAAAACTTATTCGAGCTGTCAAAAACGTCTGGCAATATGTATGTATGTATTCCAATATATTTTTAGTGGCCTTCTTATTTTTCACAAATACATAGTCACATATAGCCAGACGTTTCTGACAGCTCAAATAAGTTTTTACAAAAACAAACTACACGTAAAAGCTAAAACCTATAATGAACACATGATCTGATGCAGTCACCTGTTTGATGCGCCTTGATTAAACCAATTCAAACTGAGAGCTGTTCACACAAAATATTTTCTCTCTCTCTTGAAGAGAGCCGTCAAACTTCGTATAAAAAAAATTTTGTCCGAACAGCAATTTTGTTCGGACATCATGGGTGAATCGAGCTTGAGGGCCAGTTTTTAACTTTGTATTTAAATGTTATTTGTATATAAGTTCTATTTAATAGCCCGTTCAGGCTGCCACGAAATTATGTAATTTCAAACTGAAATTACGAACGAAATCTAGAGTGTTTATAGTGGGTTATTTGAGACTTGAGTTAATTTCAGAAACAGCTGTTCATGTATATGTTAGTAATATTTTAATCTTTTGTAATAAAATTGTGTACAAAATTGAAAAAAAAAAATTGTTGTAGATTTTGTGTCTTTAAAATTAAGCTATTAAGGCCTACAGTTGGCAAGTAATTAAAAAAAACAATTTAATGACTGTTTTACCCGACGACGCAGGCATTAATAGCTTAACTTAAAAGAATCAAAATCTACAATTAGAATTATTGGCCATCTACAATTATCACAGAAATACCTATCATTAATCAAATTGAAAGCAATCAATAATAAAATATCAGTTTCATTAATGTTATTGTACACACATGTTTGTATATATCAATGTATGTACAGACGTCTATTCTTGTAAATAAATTCATGGTTGCACACAAAGTAGTATTTTACACAAAAACAGCGTTGTCTATCGTAATTTCAAGTTAATTTCGTTGAAATTAAGTAAAATAAGTTAATTTGGGCCACTGTAAAATGTATGCGAAATTACGTAATTTCAAGTTGATTTCAGCCGAAATCACGAAATGACTTGATTTCGTGGCAGCCTGAACGGGCTATAAGAACAAAATGAAATTTTTCAAGGCACACGTAAGTGAAACTTAGATGACCAAACTTAAGGCCCAACTATAATGCGCATATACAAGCTTATGCCAACTTAAGGCCCAACTATAATGTGCATATACAAGCTTATGCCAACTTATACAACTGTGCAAATACATATAAATCAAAAGTGGTAAACTATAATGTACTTGAGAGAACTTTTCGTCAAGTTTCATCAAATGTCATTTGCTTAAGCAATGTACGAAGCTGATCGTACATTCCGTACAGAAACAGCTGATTGCGCTTGGTGCATACATACATAAATCAATAAAGAAAAAATTGCAGTGGAGGGCGACATTGAAAAAGATTTTTTTTAATTTAATAGAAAATGTAAAAAAAGAAGGGTTTATATGAGAGAAAATGATGCGTTTTTATTATAACAATTCGCTATAATTTTTTTTAATTGCTTTTAAATTAAATCAGTGACACCGTTGCATCTTTTGGTACTTTTGACCAAAAATACACAAAAAAACATGCCATTTTTTATCAAATTTAATTGAAAACTAGTATAAGAAAGTACATTTTATTAAATCAGTGTAATAAATATATATAATATATTTTTTCGATGCCTTTTTCTTTACAAGTTTTATTTATTTAAAAATATATATATTTTTGGGAAAGTGCGATTTAAACATGAATATGCAACTGTGGCAAATTATTTTTTAAATTATGTAAGTACATTGTAGCCCCATAAAAATCTTTAAAGAATTAAGGCCCAACTATAATGTGCATATACAAGCTTATGCCAACTTATACAACTGTGCAAATACATATAAATCAAATGTGGCAAACTATAATGTACTTGAGAGAACTTTTCGTCAAGTTTCGTCAAATGTCATTTGCTTAAGCAATGTACGAAGCTGATCGTACATTCCGTACAGAAACAGCTGATTGCGCTTGGTGTATACATACATAAATCAATAAAGAAAAAATTGCAGTGGAGAGCGACATTAAAAAAGATTTTTTTTATTTAATAGAAAATGTAGAAAAAAGAAGGGTTTATATGAGAGAAAATGATGCGTTCTTATTATACCAATTCGCTATAATTTTTTTTTAATTGCTTTCAAATTAAATCAGTGACACCGTTGCATCTTTTGGTACTTTTGACCAAAAATACATAAAAAAAACATGCCATTTTTTATCGAATTTAATTGAAAACTAGTAAAAGAAAGTACATTTATTTAAATCAATGTTATTAAATATATATAATATATTTTTTCGATGCCTTTTTCTTTACAAGTTTTATTTATATAAAAATATATATATTTTTAGGAAAGTACGATTTAAACATGATGTGCAACTGTGGCAAATTATTTTTTAAATTTATGTAAGTACATTGTAGCCACACAAAAATCTTTAAAGAATTACCTAAGCATTTGACAGGCTTTTCGTTGGGTTTTTGACATAAGCTCAAGCTAGCTTATGCACATTATAGTTGGGCCTTTATACAACTGTGCAAATACATATAAATCAAATGTGGTAAACTATAATGTACTTGAGAGAACTTTTCGTCAAGTTTCGTCAAATGTCATTTGCTTAAGCAATGTACGAAGCTGATCGTACATTTCGTACAGAAACAGCTGATTGCGCTTGGTGTATACATACATAAATCAATAAAGAAAAAATTGCAGTGGAGAGCGACATTAAAAAAGATCTTTTTTTTAATTTAATAGAAAATGTAGAAAAAAGAAGGGTTTATATGAGTGAAAATGATGCGTTTTTATTATAACAATTCGCTATAATTTTTTTTTATTGCTTTCAAAATAAATCAGTGACACCGTTGCATCTTTTGGTACTTTTGGCCAAAAAATACATAAAAAACCTGCCATTTTTTTTGGTTTTTTATTGAAAACTAGTAAAAGAAAGTACATTTATTTAAATCAATGTTATTAAATATATATAATATATTTTTTCGATGCCTTTTTCTTTACAAGTTTTATTTATTTAAAAATATATATTTTTTTGGGAAAGTACGATTTAAACATGAATGTGCAACTGTGGCAAATTATTTTTTAAATTTATGTAAGTACATTGCAGCCACATAAAAATCTTTAAAGAATTACCTAAGCATTTGACAGGCTTTTCGTTGGGTTTTTGACATAAGCTCAAGCTAGCTTATTCACATTATAGTTGGGCCTTTATGCATTTAAAGCGCATTTTTATAATACAGTTTTACCATTTTTGTTATTTCGCAAAACAAAACAAAAGTAAGCAAACATTTTAGCCATTGTTAGAACAAAACTTTATGTTTTGCATTATTTTCTTAACCTTTAATTATGGAGGTGGTGGTAAAATTTACCCCAAGGCGCATCAAACAGGTGACTGCATCATATCATTTGTTCATCATATGTTTTAGCTTTAACGTGTATTTTGTTTTTAAAAAACTAATTCGAGCTGTCAAAAACGTCTAGTAATGTGTGTATGAATTTGTGAAAAATAAGAAAGCCAATAATAATATATTGAAATACATACACAAATATTGCCAGACGTTTTCGACAGTTCGAATTAGTTTTTGCAAAAACAAAATACACGTAAAAAGTAATGCATTCACGTGGTATTATTGCGCCATGATTTACCCTCTCTTAAAAAACTCTTAAAAACTCTCTTCTATGTCGCTCTTGCACTGTAATTCTTTAAGTACAGGGTGATTTTTAGCTATTATTTTTTTGGCAATGCTGGTTTAAACAGCTGACGCACGTTTCGTGTTTTGTTTCACTGCCAAACATCTTCAATTTGGTCTATAATTTAACCATGATTCGTCTTACAAACGAACGCTTGCAAATTATTGAATTTTATTATCAAAATGCGTGCTCTGTTATGAACGTTCATTTACCGAAAAATTGCGTTCACGGACGAAGCTCATTTTTGGCTCGATGGGTACGTAAATAAACAGAATTGTCCATTTTGGAGTGAATATCAGCCAGAAGCATTGCAAGAGCGTCCAGAAAAAGTCACAGTTAGGTGCGGCTTATGGGCTGGTGGCATCATTGGACCGTACGTCTTCAAAGATGATGCGAATCGTAACGTTACGGTGAATGGTGAGCGCTACCGTGAGATGGTATTCAACTTTTCTTGCCCAAAATGCAAGAGCTTGACTTGCATAACATGTGGTTTCAACAAGACGGTGCCACATGCCACACAGCACGCGCAACAATGGACTTATTGAGAGGCGAGATCGGTGAACATTTTATTTCACGTTCGGGACCGGTCGATTGGCCGCCTAGATCATGCGATTTAACGCCGTTAGACTAGTTTTTGAAGGGCTATGTCTATGTCTATACAGGCAAGCCCGCTTCAATTGACGCATTGGAAGACAACATTGAAGCATTTATGCTGGGAACACAATTGGGACGAACGACGAATTTTTCGTTGCGCATATTCGCCGTCAAAAATAAAACACATTGGTGTATATGAAAATTAACACAACACCGCCGTCGACGAAATTCGTCGTGCGTGACGAACTCTCCGATAGATTTATTTCTATTTCTTACGCCGACGAACGACGACAAAATTGGAACAGGGCTGCCGTTTCTCCTTTCAGCTTTTAAATATATTAGTAAATAAAGTTATTTTTACCTTAATTATTGTTTATTTCTTAATGTACATCATTAAGTTAAACATCCACAATTATTTTCCATAAAATTGCTTTCTAATGGCTTTTTCTTAATGCTTAATTTTTTGTATAACTATTTTTTGTTCTATGGTAACACTTTTTTGTTTTAGACAGTAAACAATGTTGTTTATTATAACAGCTGTAACTTTTTCGTCCTAATTGTGCGCCACATTGCGAATGTACGCAGCGAACTTTTACAGATGAATTCGTCGTGCAAGACGAAATTCGTCGTTCGTTCCAATTCGTGAGATACCGGCCGAAATGTTGGAAAGAATATGCCAAATTTGGACTAAGCGGATGAACCTTTTGAGGCGCAGTCAAGGTCAAAATTTGCATAAAATAATATTCTAAAAATTAAATTATATGGACATTACTATTGATTTAAATAAAGATTTCATGAATTTTTCTGAATTTTATGTGTTTTTTTTTTAAACTTTCCTATAGCTTTTTAAAAATCACCCTTTATCTTTTTGTATCAAGATCATTACTATTCAGTTGTATTTTGGCTGTTGTTGCGATAGCGTGAGCGGAGAAAAACAAGTGCTAGGTTAAAATTTACCACTTGTCCATATTTATGTAATTTTTTCTTTGAAAATATTTTACCACCTCGTCATCGATAACGTAAGTATTCAGTATAAATAAAATTGCCACAAGTCCAACTTAAAGTAAGATTTATGTCGAATAAGTTTTACCACTTTATCCAATTTATCGTTGGCAAAAAATTTATTAAGTAGAAAAAAAATTTATTTAGTAGAAATATAAATATTTTTGCACGGAATGTCAAATTTAAAAAAGCTAAGCGATTTAGATATAGCTAAGTTTCTTGCAGATGATGGCGAATTCACTAAATTCGATGACGAAACTATCGATCCTAATTTCTGAAGAAAGTGACGCAAGTGACAAGCGCTGAAGAAATTAAGGGAAATGATGATGCAAACGTATATGCATAGACTGCACAGAATCAAAATTAGACAAATAAAAAACAACCGAAAAGGGGAACCTGCATTTTCTTTGTATGATTACTTTTTTCTATGATCTCTTTTTTTCTATTATAGCACACACTTGGCTTAAAAAAATGCTATTTAATTTTTGAGATGTTCTTAATTTTTTTTTATGAGTTTACGATGTTAAATTTTTGTTATAATAAAAAAGAGGCTTGTGAAATAAAATGCCAGTTTCGTTAAACTAAAAAATTTTTTTTAGCAAGTTTTAATTTTTTTTTTACATTGTAAACATTACCACTTCTTTTTAAGAACACGTGTTATTCAAGAAAAAGTTTTTTTTATTAAAAAATTTTAAAAATGTTAAAAGAGGTAACAGAAGGTATGTCCTATAATTTCAACTGCAGAGTTAAAGGTTAATTGAAATAGTTTTTGGTTACTAAAAAGTTAAATAAATAAAATAAGTATAGGTGGCAAGTACATGACTGCGCAGATTTTCTTAATATATATTTTTTTAATTTTCTTTGTGTTCGTTAGCAGCTATTTTTCTTAAACTATTAATATATACGTAGTTATTTTGTTATTTCGTAATGCTGCCACATTTTTATTATAGTTAAATAAGAACCATCATAGATGACTGAAAAATTAAAACTGTATTTTATACAATTCAAATTTAAATGCAAATTAACTTAATGCGTATTTAAATATGAAGTCAAAAACTGGCTATAAAACTGTAGATGGAACAGATCTTTAAATATGTATGTGTCACACCACTAATGTTTACAAATAAACATAAACTTGTTCATTAGCAATGTAAAATGCCTTTTATCCATAATTTGCAGGAAGACGATGAGAAAAGAAGCAATTAAAGCTATCTAGTACAGAGTTTATTAGGGAGACGCGAAAAATACAATCAAAATATGCTGGGAACTGACAAAAAACTGCTTTAAATTAGATACAGACCATTTGTGGATCCGCACCAAATAAACAAAAAATTACCAATGTCTACGTCAGAAACGTGAATAAAAGTGAATAAAGTAGCAATATAAGTATAAAAAATTAAACACAAATCAGATGAACTTATAATTTCCCGTAGTGGTGATCACTGTATAGATTTAAGTAATATTAAAAGTGTATTAATAAATACCATAAAAGAATAACGCAGGGAATCTTGCTAGATAAAATTTATGACATGCGAGATTTAGGTAGCATAATCATATCATGACGAGACGAAGATACGAAGACAGTTGTATCAGACCGAAATGTAGAAAGTACAGCAATTAAAAACGTTTAACTATAACGTAAATAAGGGACAAAGAATTTCCTATAATAATTATGGCAATTACAGAAATAATAATACCTACAATTTTAATCAAAGACATAATCAAGACTTTAATGCTAATTTTTGTAAAAATTTTGCTAATTCTAGACGACTTAGAGTCCAATATAATAAAGATAATAATACGAGTAATTTCCAGAGGTTCGCCCCCCTAGGCCAAATCCCGGTCAGTTACACTAGAATCAACCTAGGCAAGACCGAAACGAATCCATCCAAATAGATAATCAGCCTTAGTACGGTTGTCGCGTCGAAAATCGTACGGTTTTTTAAAATGGTATTACGCACGTGGTAATCAAAAAATAAATCTATTACAAAAATCGGTATTATGTACAGACATATGTCGCAATCGAGTGTTAATTTCTTTCAAATATTGTTGTTTAAATTTGTGTACACGACAAATGGTTTTTTTGTAAACTTTTAGAATAAACGCTAACAAAAGAAAGTTTGCTTTTAAATTTTTATATTATGCTTATTTAAATTTAATAAATAAATTTAAATTTATAAAAGTAACAATCTTTATACAGTTTAATCTGCTGGTCCAATGATAATAAAATTGATGCCCAAGAAAATTAAAAAAAAGGGAAAAATATTAAACATTCAAGCAGAACTGTATACCAAAGTTTTATGTCGTTAAAAGAAATGTAAAGATTTAATAGAAAATACTACATATTAAAGGAATAAAAATTAATTCAAGAAGATCATAGAGAATATCTTCTAAATCTAACGTCCGATGAAATCGAAAAAAAAACGCAAAATTTAATAAGAAGAACTGAGGTAGTTTCTAGTAGTAATTAAAGTGCATTTTGTTTTACTATGTAATTTAACGTTTTTTCTCGCTTTTACATGTTTTTTTGTACTTTATACGTAAGCTTGCAAATTGAAGAGCTAGTCATTTTCTTTTTTTTTATTATTATTATTATTATTAATTGCTAATTTATCACATAGAAAGCTACTGCAACAAAAATTAATAACATTTTATTTTTTGATCTATTACAAAATATTTTACTGTCGAATACTGTCGTTTAAAGCATGAAATTTAATAGAAAACCAAATTTTTATGTTTTGTTAGGAACATGATTTTAAATTTTGGCTGAGCACATGCGTGTATATATATAAATAAATAAATATATAAATAAATTCGTGCCTTTTGTACAACTCTTTTTTTTTAGATTTTATACTTGTTATCATTAGTAATTCCAACATATCCTGTAGCTTATTCTTCAGTTTTGCTTTCGTAGTGTTTATGCACAAACATATTCTTTCTAAAACTGCATTGCTTATTGGCATAATTAACAGATAAAACACAGAGGCAGCGATTTCAAGAAAGAAATAATTTCCAACATTATCTTTATATGCGTGTACTATAGTCCAAAAGCCAAAAATGTCTTTTGCATTGGATTTTTTTGTGCTTCTACCAATTTTATTCCACTCGCTTATAAAAGGGATCAAATTTATTTATTAATGGTTTAAATATACCTAAATTGCAAATTTTTGAAGAGTTCGTAGTTTGTCATATTTTCGGGGAATCTTTTAATTTTTTTTCGGTAGTACAGTTAAGTGTTCTAAACAATTTTCGTTAGAATCAATTTGGTAACAATTGCAATTCTTTAGAACATTCTATGTCAATATCTATGTTGGTGTATGCTTTATCAATATCCAATTTAATGGAGAGTGCAAGTAGTAGTTATACAATTCCTTAACAAGAAATTCGACAGAGCTCGGAATTGATTTTGCCGGATCCAAGATGCATTAGTTTAGTGAATGGCAAATGCATATTAATAATTTAATAGAACTATTTTTCCTTTTAAGGAAAACATAAAGAGACTTTCTTGCGCCACACATATCGATTGCACTATCTGTTACAATGGCAGAAAAATTTTTAAGATCTGCCCATTTTCATAAAAAAAAAAAACAGATAATGCCTCTGCTGTTACCTCAGCTTTACCTTTTTTTCGTTAAAATACCGAATGCAAACTGCCATCCATTTGACTCGATACATCCGATGACTCATCAATCAAGAGTACTTACAGGAATTCTATTAACATTAAATGTTAACTATATTAACAAAGCAGGCGCTATAAAAAATGTTATTATTGCCTAACATTTTGTTCTATGCATTTTTAGCGTTATGGCATTGTTATTATTTTGCACAATTTTTAAAAATAATTTACAAAGATGATCAGTTGGTATTACACTAGAATGTGTAATTTTAGTTTGCGTAAAATAATATTTTAACCACTATTAACTGTCTATACATAAAAGTTTATATCGTGATGCTTTTAATATGTTAACTAGACAGTCGCACAGGTAAAAAAATATTCAATATAATATATTTAATGCCTTTAAATCAAACAAGCGTCGATAATAAAAAAGCTATGAATGCAAAATCCCCAAATCCCTCCCCTCGAATTTCTGCCCCAAAACTTATGATGAAACTCCCAATTTGGGGAGAAATCCCCTTATCTAGCTACACTGTTTCTCTCATGTTGCGATATTTTTTGTATCAACATAACTGGGAGAGTGACCACTGATTGCACAGTCGGTTGCCGTCTCCGCTGCAAGGTATTTTTTAAAGCAGTATTGTTTAATTGTACAATTCTCTTTCTAAAAAAACAGAGACATGTGCCAAAGCTTTAAATATTTTATCTGTTTTTGTATCTATCTTTTTTTCATAATTTTTTGCAGCATTTTCAATAATTCCTTTTGCCATGATAAAGTAATAGCTATTTTTTTGTTGGTGATAATTTTTAACACTAATTTGCAAAACTCTTATTTAACGTATTTCGAGTGGTTAGAATGAAATTTAATAGCACGCCCTGAAGCAGTTGGTTTTTAGTACCAGGCTATTGTAAGTGTTTTTTTGCTTTCTAATAGCTAGTGCGTCTACATGTGGCAACTTTTTTCATTTTTTAACTCTTTTTGTAAACTGTTTTTGTTTGCGGTATTTGTTAAGAGCTTCTAAAATATCGTCTACGGTATCTCTTCTTAGTACACAAAATAAATCATCTAAGTATTCGATCATGACTTTTGGTTTATATTTTAAGTTTCCGATTGAAGGATCTAAAAATTTCTCAACGACAATATCTACAATTACCGGTGAAGTTGCTGATCCCATAGGCATTGTATGGACTCAGCTAGATTGCTGGTCGATGATTGTTTTGTCCGGGCGGAATCGCCGGGACAATTATACGTGATAACGCAAGCACTTAAACTTGGTTATCATGTAGGTTAGAAATAACGCAAGCACTTGAACTTGGGTATCATGATGGGATAACACAACTGCTTTGTTGGTTAGTTAAATTGATTCTGCTTTATTTAAATTTTATTGATGTCTTAAATACTAATTTATTGCTAATTTCCAATAAATTGTTTTTATTTTATTCATTAATAGTATGTATGCATATAAATGTTTTTTATAATATAATCTTACTTCTGCCAGCGGAAGTTCTCTGAGGAAACAATATACCCCAGACAATGCAAAACAATGTAAGGAAAAATCACAATGAAGGTAAACAGAATTTCAAGGTTGTTGTGAAATTAAGGTAAATAACAGAAATTAGAGTAATTTGAATTAAAAATAGCAAAAAATGCATGAATAAACAAAATTCATGAAACCAGTAGTTTAAAGTAATAATTTAGTGCAGGCATATGTATGCAAATATGTTGGCATAAATCTATTACAAGATTTATATAAACATATTTATGTACATATGAAAGAAATTCATTGTGAGAGTTTGAACATACATCTCGCCGTTGAGCCGTGCATATGCGACAATTTTACTTTGTTCTTATTTATATATCGTAGAAATATAAATTTTAACTACTGATACTTCAAATTCTGAAGTTGAAGGGTGTTGACGTGGTGCTGGACGTGGGGTTTGTTGATTTAGTTTCATTCCGTTACCACGTTCATTTTTCCAGACAACCCTTATGCTGATTATAATTGCGGGAACGAGGGCAACGTAGGCAATGGTCCTGTGGTGATATCTTATATGTTTGATTTGTGTTGGAAATTCCGCAGATACATTTTGGTGTAATTTGCTCTGTATTTCAGAGATGTTTTTAATTTGGTCAGCATAGACCTTGTTGTAAATACGTTCAAATTTAACTTCATTCGGAAAGATGATGTCACTTATGTTTCTTATTACCGTGTAAGATGTCTAAAGAAATGTGGAGACAGTTGAGCTTGGATGGTGTATGAGTTGATCTTAAGTGTACAATCTGGTGCCCACACACGGCACTTATTCCGGAAGGTTGCTGCATAGTATATAGCCATTGATTGCTGTATTCGAACTGTGTAATAACAACTATTAAGAGAGACAATGTTACAACCATGAGCTCAAATGTTTCAGGATCAGATAATGGAATAGATATGTGAAAGATGACGTGCTCTTCTATTACACCTCCCTTTACATTCATAATTTTGTATAGTTGTAGAATGTTATCCTTGGTGACTGGTAATTCTGATGTTGGAAGATGATTTTCTACTTGTACTAGCTCGGCTTGAAGTTTAGACGGTGACAAGAGCATTGGGCTGATTTTTCCATGGTGCGAATCCGTCAATACTGCTATAATTTCTAGTTGAATACGGTGTAACCTTGCTGATGTTAAAGAAAGTCGGACAGATCGTAGCATTAAGATTCGCACCAGCCTTGCTTGTAATTTCTGTCACTTAGTCATCTTAGCTGGTAAACCTTTGTTTCATGTTCTCTTCATCTTGTTTTATTATGTTTAGTGTTGCGACAACAATTGATGTTTGATTCATGAGGACTTGTTTAAGATGGTTTTCATTGTCGTTAACTGCTTTGATGGTGTTTGACATTTGTTCAGCGTAACTCGAATCTAGAATGCCAAACAAAGAATAAGCAATGTTACCAACAACGTTAATAGCGCCTCGTTTAACTCTCCTCTTGAGCAAGAGATTTTTGTCCTTCAGACGTGCTAGGTCCAAGTCAAGTGCTTGAAGAACGCTCGAACAAATCGTCTTTTGAATAAGAAGGTTGCATACGTGCTGCAATGCCTTTTTTTCTTTGTAAAGCTAGCTTTTCTTGCCAATATGGATTTAAGTTTTAGTAGGAAATGATGTTCCATTCTGACCGAGATACTCGTGTGTTGCCAATACCTTCAAAGTATAAGCCAATATTGGGTTCAAACTGTATTATTTCATTTTGTCTGTGGTCACGAGCGGTCGTAATGTGAGTATTGCAGTTAAGATTAAGCTTGTCATAGTCCGCCTTTTCTTGATGAGTGGCCTTCCATCGCATGGCGGCTTTGGTGATTGTTTTTCTGTAAACAGCTCACGATTGTTTTCAAATTCTGTGTTTTGTTGATATGGTTCTTTTTTCTCTGCTTTGGTTTCGTCGTTGAGCTTAGGGAGTGGAGCTTAATATTGAGTTGCTCTTTTAAGGATGCCGGAAGCTGTCTGAACATCTACTACTCTTACAACCTCGTCGTGTCCTCTATTTTTTTTTTTTTTTTTTTTTTTTTTTAATTAGGACCAGCACTCAGGGGATGACCCCTACTTATGCAATGCATTGTGCCAGAACTAGGAAATTAGGTTTTGGTATGGGGGATAGAGGGAGTAGTGCTTGTGAACATTTGATTTGAATCTTTGCACATTGAAAGTGGCAGGAAAGACCTCTGCAGGGAGTTTATTCCACATACGAACTGTTCGGCCAAAAAACGAATTCTCTCTGTAATGCGTTGTGCGATTCACTGGCCAATCGACCACAAAGGAATGCGCTCTTGATGCAGATCGCGTTGCGCGTATGAAATTACGGTTTTCAGGAACAAGTTCCCTGATTTCATAAGAGCACATTCCGTTGTAGTAACGATAAAACAGTGAAACACACCCCACATTGCGTCGATGCTCCAGTGAGTCAATAGAGCTGGATACCCTACTGTCACCGATGAGTTTCTTCGCTCTCTCCTGTACGCGGTCGAGTAACTCCAAAATAGACTTTGAAGCACCGGCCCATACATGAGAGTTGTATTCCATTTTCGGTCTGATATAGGTGACATAGATAGTAAGGAGATCAGATGGAGTGAAGTATTTCTTACACCGTTTCAGAAAACCTAGGCACTTGAATGCTTCTTTTGCAATATGAAAAATGTGCTTGTTCCAACGAACATCGCATTGAATTTTCATGCCAAGAACATCGAGAGCTTCTGATTCCTTAATATATGTATCACCCATAATTACAGATGACGTAGCATGTTCAGCAGTACGCCTGTGCGAAAGCACACAGCACTGGGTTTTATTAGCGTTAAACTGAACCCTGTTCGCCAGGCCCCATTCGGAAATTACTAAAAGGTCGCGATTAAGGGTATCGTCCATGTGCTTTCTCACAGCCCCAATTTCCTGAAGGCTTGGTCTACTGCGAAACGAAAATGAATGGCATATGCTACTGTCATCTGCAAAAGAATAAATAGGGTTGGAAGTCTGACGTAGAAGGTCATTAAGAAAAATAAGAAATAGGGTAGGGGAAAGGACGGAACCTTGCGGTACCCCTGAATTTAACTTGAACTCGTTTGATGAGATCCCATCTATAACAACTCGTATAGTGCGATCCCTGAGAAAGCTCGATATAAGTCGAGTGAAGCTATTACCGACACCAAAAGCAATAAGTTTTGATATGAGTGCACCATGCCACACTCTATCAAACGCCTTGGAAATATCTAAAGCCACCACCTTACTTTCGCCGAAATGGTGAATGGATTGACACCATTTTTCCGAAAGGAAGGCCAATAAGTCACCCGTAGAGCGAGCCCTACGGAAGCCGTACTGCCGGTCACTAAGTAAGCTGTTGGACTCCAGATATTTCACAAGATGAAAATTAAGCATACTTTCCATTACTTTGGAAAGCGCAGAGCAAATTGCGATTGGGCGGTAATTTTCAGGGTTGCTAGCCTCTCCCTTTTTGGGGATTGGTGTTACATTAGCAACCTTCCAACATGATGGGAACTCACCAACATGGTACAAAATGTTGAAAAGTTTTGCTAATGGACGCGCTAACGTCGAAGAGCACTGCTTCAAGACCAGTGCTGGAATTCCATCCGGACCAGGGGACTTGTGTATGTTGAGATCCGCTAAAACCTTTTTAACTGCACGTGCTCGAAAGAATATATCTGGCATAGTTACTGATACTCTTTCCAGTGCGGGCAGTGGTTGATTGCTCTCCGGCAAGTAGGAGTTACTTGCAAAAATTTCAGCCAAGACGTTAGCTTTATCAACCGGGTC